>CAUYON010047655.1:0-13280 GCA_963573935.1 Arctocebus calabarensis
AAGTAAAAATAACAAAGAATCTGGAAGTTGGCTCGGCGCCTGTGGCTCAACCGGCTAAGGCGCCAGCCATGTACACCTGAGGTGGCGGGTTCGAATCCAGCCTGGGCCTGCCAAACAACAATGACGGCTGCAACCAAAAAATGGCCAGGCGTTGTGGCGGGTGCCTGTAGTCCCAGCTACTTGGGAGGTGGAGGCAGGAGACTCGCTTGAGCCCAGGAATTGAAGGTTGCTGTGAGCTGTGATGTCTCAGCACTCTATCCAGGGTGACAGCTTGAGGCTCTGTCTCAAAAAAAAAAAAGAATCTGGAAGTGGATTGACATAAACTCATTTGATGATTTGATGTAATTTAGCAATAAACCCACAGGTTACAGGATAATCATGTATATTATCTTCTACCCCAATGATGAAATTGGTAAAAAGTAGAAATCATGCCTCATGTATAAATATTCAACTGAATGCAAATTGTTAATAGGTATTTCACTTTATCTATTGACAAAGAATTTCTAGTAAGTCAGGTTATTTTCACAAAGTGTCAGCAAATGGGATAATTTTGAGAGCCTAGCACAGGTCTCAGGCTGATAAAAATCTTTTTTTCATATTGCATTTATATTGTTTTCTTTTTACAAGTGTAAATCCTTATTGTTTTTTAAAAGTTGGAAACACAAAAAATACACAGGAAAAATGTAAAAAAAGATAATTACAATGATCTTATTATGTATTATGGTATGACTGTCAGCAAGGCCACTTTTTTCTGGAGACACAGTTTCTCTTTGTCACCCTGGGTAGAGTGCTGTGGCGTCACAACTCACAGCAACCTCAAACTCTTGGGCTTAAGTGATCCTCTTGTCTCACCCTCCCAAGTAGCTGGAACTACAGGCACCCACCACAACACCCAGCTATTTTTTTTTTTTTTTGGTTGTAGTTTTCTTTGTTGTTTGGCAGGCCTGGCTGGATTTGAATCTGCCAACCTGTGGTGTATGTGGCTGACTCCCTAGCCGCTGAGCTGCAGGAGCCAAAAACACTTTATTGCTATATATAATCTTTTATATTAAAATAAAATATGATGTATAAATATATGATTAAGTATATATTCAGTTTCAAAGTTTATTTGATAGATTTAAACATACTAGTGCAGATACATTCTCAGAAAATCCATGTAATTAATTTTGAAACTAATAAAAAATTAAAACTACTGATCATTTTACCTGAACACTTAAAATCTTTAAAAAATTCTTCTTTAAGTCAATCAGTCTGGAAAAGTAAAATGAACATACTTTTTTATTTCAATTTTCCAACTTAGGGGTATGGGTAAGCTTATGACTGACAGATTATTCATAACCTAATAACTCAATACATATGTGAAAATAAAGACAACCTGAAATAGCCACTTGACTAAATATTTATAACAAATGTATTATAAACTGAAAGCAAACATTAAAAATATGGGGCAGAAATAACCACATTATAAAGATATAAAACTAAAACAATGTTAAAACTCTGGACCACGAAATAATGAATAAATTAAAAAAAAATCGCCAACTAATGTAATCATAAAAATAAATTAGAATATGTAAAATAACAAAATAAATTACAAAATGACAGCTGAGGTAATAAATAGAAGCTATAAAGGATAGTTTGCTCAAGTATATGAATGAATAATGTTAAAACCAAGATAAAATCTTTGCATCAAAATATGGAATTTTTTTCTGCTTTTATGTTGGTGAGGTTTTAATCATTAGTGAATGAGGTATGAGGTTAAATGCTTTTTCTGCATCTATTGAAACAGTTATTTTTCTACTGATAATTGTGTCAATACACTCAAAATTGTTGAAATTGTGGTGATTTGCTTTGATTGGTATTAAGATGTTGAACCAACCTTATGTTGGTTGGATAAACTCTATTGAGTCTTCAAGTATTACATTTATCTTATTACATTTTTACATGTACATTGCTAAATTTAATTTGCTCATATTTTGTTATGAATTTCTGAACCTATATTTCTTTAAGATCTCTAAAAATTTTCTTCTCTTATAAACTCTTTGCATTTGTATTAAGGCAATACTCATTTCATAAAATAAATTGGGAAGTGTTTCTCTCTCAATTTTCTAAAAGTGTATTTATAGATTTGTTGCTTCTTCATTAAATATTTGATAGAATTTATCAGTGAAGCCATCTAAGTTTGGTTGCCTCAAGCCATGAATTAATTACTTAATAGATATAGTGCTCTGCAAGTTATCTAATTCTTAGGGAATGAACTATGATAGTTTATGCTTTTTTTTTTTTTGCTTTTTTTTTTATTATTGGGAATTCATTGAGGATACGAAGAACCAGGTTACATTGATTGTGTTTGTTACGTAAAGTCCCTCTTATCATTGTGTCCCACCCCCAAAAGGTGTGTCACACACTGTGAAATCCCACCCCCCCCTCATTCTTTCTCTTTGCTTTCTCCTTCCCCCACCCCACACTGTGTACTAGGTCATTAATTGTCCTCATATCAGAATTGAGTACTTAGGATTCATGCTTCTCCATTCTTTTGATGCTTCACTAAGAACAATGTGTTCCACTTCCATCAGGTTAATACAAAAGATGTAAAGTTTCCATCTTTTTTAATGGCTGAATAGTATTCCGTGGTATACATATACCACAGCTAGTTCATCCATTTCTGGGTTGGTGGGCATTTAGCTGGTTTCCAAATGTTGGCAATTATAAATTGAGCTGCAACAAATAGTCTAGTGCAAGTGTCCAAAGCAAACAGACAACTTACACAATGGGAAAGATATTTGCATATTTTGATTATGACAGAAGCTTGATAATGAGGATCTACAGAGAACTCAAAGTAAGCAACATAAAAAGAGCCAAAAAGCCCTTATATCAATAGCAAGAGAGATTAATAGAAACTTCTCTAAAGAAGACAGACTAATGGCTAACAAGCATATGAAAAAAATGCTCATCATCTCTAATTATTAGAGAAATGCAAATCAAAACCACCCTGAGATATTATCTAACTCCAGTGAGAATGGCCCACATCACAAAATCTCAAAACTGCAGATGCTGGCATGGATGTGGAGAGAAGGGAACACTTTTACACTACTGGTGGGACTGCAACTAGTGAAAGCTTTTTAGAAGGAAGTATGGAAAGCCTTCAAAGAACTCAAACTAGATCACCTATTTGATCTTGCAAACCCATTTCTGGGCATCCATACAGGTAGTTTATGGTTTTTAAGGAATTTCCATTTCATCACTGGTGTCAAAATGTATTAGCAAAAATAGATTGTTAATTTTTCCTTATTTTCCCTTAATGTCTTTAATTCTGTAGAAATTTTATCTCTCTCATTTCTGGTAATTTATAGTTCGGATTTTATATACTTTTTAGGAAAATCAACTTTGATGGAGATGTATCATCACTATCACTCTCTAATTATGATTAAAGAAGAAGATTTCAAATTCACTGATTTTTTTTAATGTTTTTCTCCTTATAATCTTACTGATGTCTACTTTTACATTTATTACTTTTCTTCCTCTGCCTGGATTTAATTTAATTTGTCCTTTTCATTTTCTTATTTTCAAAGGTGAAATTTTTTTTTTTAATTTTGATGCATTGACCATTAAAGGAATGAACCTTTTATAGTTTATCTCTATCTTATATTTGTCCATATCATGGTGTTACATCTTGAAATCTCTATTCATGTTGAATCTCTTCATGTGGGATATGAGCTGAGTCTGCAAGAATGTTTAGCAGGACCTTTTGTGCAGAGGCTTCTTTTGTTCCTTGAAGCCACTAAATCACCTCTTCCTCTCTTTCTCATCCTCTTCTTCCTCCTCTTCTTCCTTTACTTCTTTGGTCTGAACTTCCTTATGTGATTTACAATGGAAAACATTTTTTTTCTTTTAAATTATTATAGCCAAAATGAAATTGGCATCATACTATTGAATATGAGTAGGTTTGTCCTTGGGTTTCCCAGTGCTCTTAGTTTTCAGATAGAGAAAAGAAATTAAAAATATTTGTCTGCTGGCTCACCCTACCCTCTTAGATTGATGGCTATAATGGAGCTTTGTCATGAGCATTCTTTGCTTTACCTCCTGCCTGAAGAAATACCCTATTACAGTTGGCAGCTGCAGGGTCATTTTAATATCTTCCTCCATTTGGCCTCATTGATTCTGAAATGGCTTAAAGCAGATTCTGCACGTGTACTCATGCTTTAAGTTTTCCAACACCATCAGAGATTTTATCCATTTTAACATTTTCATTCATCTCTATCATTCAGTTTGGGAAAAGAGGATTTAAATCCTTACCTTCAAGTTGTCATTTTTTTTTTCTAGCAGTATAATTTATCTCGTTTAGATTTCTCAGTATCAAACACAAATATCTATTATTGGTCTATGCCACATTAATACGCTGGACAGTCCCAGGAGCTATTTAGGTTCATGGGACTCTTTTATCTTGCCGTAAATTGTGCTGTGCTGTGCTTCCAGCCTGTCACTTCTCAGCATTCGCTGTGTCTCCCGACAACTGTCAATCTCCTCCTACTATTTTTTTTCTGATGCTAATGTGCTGAGGGATTAGAGAACAGATATTAAATTTGTCTTTCTTCAAATAAGTTTCACAAAGACTTTCAGACCAAAGAATATTTTCTTTAACACAAACTTCCATGTGTACTTCTTGTGGTTTTAAAATAGTATACTTTTTTTGCTTGTTCTTTTATGACTGTTACAATGTGAGGTTTTGACCAAGAACTAAGTCCTGGTTTGTGGACGCGTTACGGTTATGCTACGGTTCTTAGTTACAGTCCCAAGTAAGCAACCAATAAAGCTACCGGTCAAAAGTACTAAAATAAAAGTGCAGAAAAACTAATTGCTTAGTTAGTATTGAGGAAGACGTTGGCTTAACACTAATATATCCAACATGAATGTTCAAACCAATAGCAATCAGTGGAGGATCTTTTACACATAAACAATCTCATCAGCTAAATTTGATTCAGCTGAACAATCTTAGAATTCTTTATTATGTACTGTCATCGTGCCACATTATGCTAGAAAATGGGAACACAAAGATAAAAAATGTACATATCTGTGTCTTGTGACCAGCTTAACCTCTAGTGGACACCTAGCAATTAAGGCACAGAACAGTGAGGAAAGATCTGCAAGGGGCTTATGGGAACACAGATAAGAAAGCAATTAAATTATGAGGAGGACATGGTAACATTTGTTTTCGAACCTTATGTCTGAAATTTCAATAGGTAGAAAAGATAAGAGATTGAGAAGGGCAACTCAGAGCTTATTGAAGGCAGAGAATTGTGAACAGTGTGAAGCAAATAGCTGGATGAAAGACTGGAATCGTGGATAAGGAACTGTAGTATCTTTTGAAGTTTTTGTTTTTGTTTTTTTAAGAAAGATAAATCTGTTTTAGAATGAGAATTGAAAAGCTATGGAAAGTGAATTATATTAGCAAAATAATATGGAAAAGAAGGTCATAATATTGTAGATGAGAAAAGTAGCTTTTTGTTTTCCAAAAATGTATCAAAAGTTTGCAATACAGCAATGCTATTGATTGCTATCTGAAAAAGGCGAGCTCAATATGATCATTTGGTTTATCCAAGAATTATCGTCAGGGTTACATTGTTTCAATCTGGCTAATTATCACATTTCATACAGATTTATTCCTAAGTACCAGACTCACAGCACTAGGACAAATGCCAGAAAGAGTATGTATTAATTTACACTAGAATTGTCTCTGCTTTGAAAGTTATCATGTTCAAAGTTCTACTTTAGCCCCTTCAGGTCCCATCTCTTTCTGAGTTTCAACTGCTTTCAGTATTTGAAGAGATTCCAATATGTATTTAACCTCGTATCTCTCTATCACATTTCCTAGCCATACTTTCAAGGAAAACCCTTAACTGACTTGTCAATAGGCATTTCAAATTGAATGAATCTAAACCAAACCTCATTTGTTCCCTATTGGTAATACACACCACTCTCTAAAACAAAAATAATAATGCATACTTCCAGAAATCAAGAAAAAAATAGTTTCTGCTTTTCCTTTATTTTCATGAAATAAATGTCTCTTTTTCCCTTTATTTTCCTGGTGCAAACATTTTTAGCCTTCAATATCCTTGTGTAAAACTGTTTTAATGCTGTGATAAGTTCACTAATAAAACACATATGTCATGAATATTTTATATTTTCATAGAATATGATGGATTAATGATTCCTTAATGAAAACTACATTAAGAAAACAAAATGACCATCATTAAATTGTTCGAATATTTAATGTATTGATTTTTATGTTTTCCTTTCTTGTACAAGCACTTATTAAAGAATCTGTCATGATATTGGCTATAACCTCGCCCATTTATTAGCTATTTTTCAGTAGATGGAGTAATGCAAAATAAAAACTAAAAAAAAAAAATGTGTCTAATTAGGAATGAATGTCCCACGATGAAGGATGTTGTTTGAAGAAGAGTTATGATATCATTTTGACATATAATATAGTGGAAGGTGGTGCTTTCTAAGTATAAGACAAATATACATCCATTTTAGAAAATCTTAAAAAGATAGAAAACTACAAATATATTAAACCATAGAATTCAAATTGTCCCCAAATTCTTATTATATGATCTTTTATAACCATTATCAAAAAAATTATAATATAACAATTATTGCCATCAGCAACTTGTCCTTTTAATATTATCACATACAAGGAATTTTTATTTATTTCATTAAATTTTCTTCTGTGATATGTTTTAGTGACTACATATTACATATTTCACTGATATAATCCTAGTACAGCAGTCCCCAACATTTTTGGCACAAGGGACTGGCTTCATGAAAGACCAATTTTCCAGAGACTGGGATTTGTGGAGTGAAAAGGGGAGATGGTTTCAGGATGATTCAAGTGCATTACGTCTCCAACTCAGATGATCGGGAACTGCCATAAGGAGAGCACAGCCTCAATCCCTTGTATGGTCTGCACTCCTATGAGAACCTCCTCCCACCACTGATCTGACAGGTGGCAGAGCTCAGGCAGTGATACAAAGGATGGGAGGTGGCTGTAAGTTCAGATGAAGCTTCCCTCCCCCATCAACCACCTCCTGGTGTGAGACCCACTTTCTAACTGGTTAGAGGCAGGTACTTGTTCATGGCTGAGGGTTGGAGAGTCTAGATTGAGTATATTTTATCCAATTATTTTTTGAGAATTATAATTTCCATTTTTTCACATTTGTATCAGTGTAATGATTGGCATTCAATTTTTGTAAATATTTATATTAGTCCTGTATGGTAAATTTTTAAAATTAGAATTGTTCACTTAAATGATATACCTATTTTACTGGTTTCTATAGTTACTGTAACAAATCCCTATAAAAGTGCTTTAAAGTAGCACACATAGCATACATCTACTATCTTATTCTTTAGATCAGAAGTGAAATGGGTCTCACTACGTTAAAATCTTCATTTTAGCTTCATTACTTTAGAGATTCTACAGGAGAATTTGTTGATTGTCTTGTTCAGCTTCTAGGGAATTATCACAGTTCTTGGAGCCCACAGAAGTCAGTATCTGTCATCTCTCACATTCTGACATTTCTGCTTTTGTCTTTTCATTTTAGAATCCATGTGATTACATTGGATTCACCTATATAATCCTGAATACTGTTCTTGTTTTAAGGTTATCTGAGCAGTGACCGTAATCTCATCTGCAATCTGAATTCCCTCTTGTTGCATATCTGTAATGTTGCATGTTAATACGCTCCAAAAATTAAGACATGGACATCTTTTGGGCCCCCTAAATAGTGCCTACTGTACATTGAAAATAATTTTTTCCATTTAATTGAATTAGTTAATTTATTATTGGCAAAATTATTAAAATATTGCTGTCATTTGAAATCATATAATTGTGGTTAATATTTTACAATACTCCAAAAAAGGACTTATAATTCTAACACATATTATCTGTGCTTATTATGTTTAGGATAATTATAATCCAACATTTTATTTTGAGTCTAATTGCAACATATTCATGTGTTGTCCAAGTGAAACTTCTATTCCATTATTGGTTCATAAAATCAATTTAGTACATTGCAACCATCATTTTAAAAATTATATTGTAGCAGAATAAGTAGAAAACAATGAATCATAATCAAAAAGAATAGAGTGGAATACAATATAAAATATATTCTCTTTATTATAAGGGAATATTCTGTGAAGCTTTTATGTATGTATGCTTTAGTTTTCAATAATTGTATATCTTCTTACTATAGGATATAGTCATTGTAGTTTCAAAAATTATCATAGATTGTAAGATAACATTATCTCTTATATAATCACTTAAAAATTCTTTCCATTGACAAATATAACTATAAACCTCTTTGTAAGGTAAATTTTCTGATCGTTCTGCTCTGTGTCAGCTGTCTTTGGATAAGGAAGGTATCATATAGGTACCTTTGCTCTTTGCTTCTTATAGACAGCATGGGGATTCTCTGGACCACTTGAGCAATCTCCACTGAGCAATTTTCACTTAGTTCACACCTAATGGGCATAATACAAATATTCTGGGTTAAAGACATAGTAATTTTGGCCTGAAATGCACAAAGGAAACTTTGCAACTAAAAAGTACATACCCTTGTAATATTTGAAATTTGAAAAAAAGTCACCATACAGCAAAGGTCACCTGTATTGACATTGTGTTAGTGTTAGGAAGGCAAAATATAGGTACCTTGATCACAAAAATGTTATCTGAATTTTATGGCAAATGTTATATTGCTCAAAGGTGAAGCTTATTATTTCTGAACTCCTATTTTTTTTTTCAGAAGTAAGCAGTAATCCACGAGAGACATTGACTAAGTACCTGTCTATATAATCATGGCACATAGGGCACAAAAACAGCATTACTTTAGCATTTTCCTGATAATCGTAGGAAAATACTGAGGCCAGGCCTCACAAAGGCATAGTTATTGATAATAAGGAGGCAGACAATAAATGACTAGTAAAAATATATTTTCTGATGTAATTGCCAACACAGCCTCTTTCCAAATTTACAAGGTGGTCATCTGTTTACTCATTCATACAGCAAGTGCTTATTAAGTACCTGCTGTATACCAGCACGAAGCTAAGTTATAGGGTCAAAAATGTAAGATGCAGCCTGCATAGATTTATAATGCGTGTACAATATCATACACTTGCTCATTCAGTAGAACTTTGTAAATTAATTTCTGATGGAGATTTTCAAATTGGTCTCAAGAAATTTTATAATCCTCGTGAGGCTATAATTATGAGGATTTTGACATTCTAGTCTATTAGTTCTCAACTCTTTTTAATAGCAGATTTATTGAGATATAATCCATGTATCATAAACTGCAGCTTTTAAAGTGTGAGATTCAGGGTTTTTTGTGTTAGTATTTCATTTTTCTTTATTTTTTGTGTTTTGGCATTAATATTTCATAATGTGGGGAAACCACCACCTCCGTTTGGTTCCATAACATTTTCATCATACCAAAAAGAAATTTCATGTCCATTAGCAATTGTTTTCCACTTTTCCCCAACCCCTGCCCTTTGCAGTCACGAAGCTACTCTCTGTCTTTATACATTTTTCTCTGCTGGACATTTCATATTAATGAAATAATAAGAAATATATAGACTTTTGTGTCTCGATTCTTTTTTAAGAACAATGTTTTCAGGGACTGTTAATGTTGTAACATGTATCCCTGCTTCATTCTTTTTTATCATTTAATAATATTATATTGTATGAACATGTCTCATTTCCTTTGACCCTTTATCCATTGATGCACATTTGAATTGTTTTTACACTTTGGCTTTCATAAATAATTATGCTAAGAACTTTTCATGTCTAGGCTTTTGTCTTTTAATCATTGAAATTTTGACAAATGAAAAATTCCACAATTGATTCAAATTATCTGGATTTATGTGTGCATACCGAAGAAAGCAGACATTTCATATGTTTTGACTCTTTTTATTGCAAACTTCATATCTCCTTTAAACAATTTTTATGGACATTTTCCTTTTTTCTCTTGCTATTTTTTTCTTGGGATATTTCTCTCTATAGGAATTATATCAACTTTATATTATGACATTAACAGCCATGCGCCACTTAACAATGGGAATATATTCTGAGAAATGCAGTGTTAGAGTATTTCGTAATTGTGCAAGAATCATGGATTGTCCTTATGAAACTTAGATGATATACAACTACTCACCTAGGCTATATGATTTTGTCTATTACTATTGTAGGAAATTGTAACACAAGGGAATTTGTGTATCTGAACATATCTAAACACTGAAAATGTACAGTAAATACATTTGCAAATATTTGAGTGGAACTGGAGACCGTTATTAAGTGAAGTAACTAAAGAAGAAAAAAAAAAAAACACCCCATGTACTCGCTATTAAATTGCAACAAATTGAAGAGCACACATGTGCATTGGGAGAAGTGAAACTCTATGGGAAAAAAATGGTAAGGGGGCAGGAGGTGATGGGTGAAACCTACCTAATGGGCACAATGAACACTATCTGGGTGACAGTCATGCTTAGAACATGGACTCTATCATTATAAAAGAGATCAGCAGTATTTTGTACATAATTGTAGGAATAATGGCGAAGAGTTGTAAAATTCCACGTGAGAACATTCAGTATTTAATTATAAGTGATTTTATTTACATTATATTCAGGCAATGGGTTTAATGATCTATTTATAAAGCCATACTAATTTTCTCTACTTAACGTAATAGTGAAATAATTCTGTAAAAGATAAAGCAAAGAAATAATATAAAAGTTCAAATCTTGAATTAAAATTAATTCTTTGTTTAATAAGTTATATGTAACTGAGAGATATTATGTTAAAATATTTTGATCTATAAGTACTAACATTTTTGCATGGCTTAAATAATGAATGCTTGAAAGCTACTTATTTTTAATCTAGTTAAGAAAGAATTATTATTCTTAAATAAAAATAAATTAAACTAACAATAAAAATGAGCCACCTTAAAAATTTCCCATTATGGATTGCTTTCTTCAAAGATGTCAACATCACTTTTGTCAAATAATTTAACATTCGATCAACAAGAAAATAATTTTATTTCATAAATAGAATTTATAATAAATAATCCATTGTGAATAAATTTTAAAAGAGAATACAATATAAAATTCAGTGCATTTGAATAGGACGATCAAAACATTTCTGAATGTATATGAATCGTGCCCTATGATTGCACCAATGTACAGAATTATGATTCAATAAAATTATTAAAAAAAAAATCTAGTACAAATAAAAATGTAGTCAGCATAGCCTAAAAAAAAAAAAAAGATTATTATGAATACTTGCCAATTGAATATACTAATTGAAAACAAAATCAAATGACTGAACTTAAACAAAACTCTACATACGTTTTTATCTTGACAAAGAAAGAGAGAAAGAGATATATGCTTAAAGAGCAAAAAATTTTTTAAGACTTTCAAAAAGTAGAATATATACTTTGGAATGTTAATATAATAACAAGGAAAAATTAAAGGGAAAAAAACAAAAAATTAAAGGAAAATTGAAAATGTATTGTTGATAAGAGTAAAACCCATTGGATCACTTTGTCTTTTACCTAATAGTACTTTCTTATTTTAGGACCAATTAGTAAATATTTGTTGCACAAATAAATTTATGCTATAAAGTAGATAGAAACTTTTGCAAATACATAACTAAGCAGTTAGAAATGCAAAAAAGTCAAAGTTCTTATTTCATCCATCTAACATGGCTATGGATACAGAAAATAAGGTCTGAAAAATTTTATTAATAATATTGGCATATTAATGTGTTTAATAATTTTGAAATCTGAAAATATTTATAGAAAATAAATCCTATTTCAGGTATCCATGGGTCATCTTCACATTACTTATTTTGTTTTATTCCTAGAATTAAATTTGCAAATGTAGAATTTTACTTGTTTTATACATTATAAGCTAAGACTATACAGTGCCACAGAGCCAGAATTAACAATAGAAGTTTAAATAATCACACACAAAAAAATAAGGAAAATATCTAACATCAAATGAGAATATTCCCCTAAATAATATCTTGGTAAAATAATCAACTAAAACAAAACTAAGCAATGATTAACTATCGATTTCAAACAAATTTTATAATATAAACAAGTAAATTGCATTTCTATAAAAATGGAATTTTGGAAAATATAATTATGAAATAAATTCCATTTTAAAATATGCCAATAATGACAGAGTAAGTACCTATGAATGAACTACTTTCACACATAAAATGCAATATTTGGACCTAGCACAAAAACCTTTACCCACACGCACTCCAGAACAAACAGAAGCAGACAGTTTAAAATGGGAAGATACAAGTCAGGGCAAAGAGTTAAACTGAATTCAAGTTTTGTGGTTTCAGTCTGAGATTTTGGTACTCAGTGCCCTGTGGGGGGTGCAGACGGGGGGGGGGGAACCCCAAGGAGAAGAAAACTATTTAGTATAGGTCTGAGATGAGTCATTTTTGGTTTTCTTTTATCTGATCTTTTCTGCCCTCGTTCTGGAGTCATTTTTTGTTCAATTGTTTGTCATCTTTGTTCTTCACGTTAAAATCTTTTTTGTTATCTCTGTTCTTTACAATAAATGATTTTTATTCATCTATCTTCACATTCATTGGGTCTTTTCCTTTTTGGTTTCCACTTGTTAAATATATCTAGTGATTTGTTTTTTTTTGCATTGTACATATATATATATATTTTTTCTTTTTGTATCTAGAGCGTCTCTTTGGCCCTTTTTTAAAAATTAACTTTTCTGCAAATAAGATTGCAATGCCTGCTTTTTTCTGTTTTCCATTTGCCTGGAATATAGAGGACTGTTCCTTCACCTTGAGTCCATATTTATCTTTTAAGGTAAGGTGAGACTCTTGAATGCAGCTATATCTGGCCTGAGTTTTTTTATCCAGTCAGCCAATCTATGCCTCTTTAGAGGACAATTTAAACCTTTCACATTAATAGAAACCAATGGTATATCTTGAGAAAATTTAGTGGACATTTTAAATCCTTTTGTCGCTTTGTGAGTTGGACTTTGATAAAAAGTTTCTGGATGAGTTTACTTTTGCATTGGAAGATTATGCTGGTCATTATGGAGAATAGGTCTGAGAATATCCTGGAGAGCTGGTTTAGTTATGGCAAATTTCTTCAACATGTGGATGTCATTAAAGTATTTAATTTCTCCATCATAAGTGAAACTCAGTTTAGCTGGATACAAGATCCTGGGTTGAAAGTTATTTTGTTTTAGGAGAT
>CAUYON010047661.1:0-16409 GCA_963573935.1 Arctocebus calabarensis
TCATGAAGCTTTTGTCAACTTTAGATGGTACATCACTGTTAATTCTAATTTGCCTTTTTATTAACACAAAAAGTCAAAAGTGTTTAAGTTTTCCTCGGTGGCTTTTCCTACTGTGTCCAACTCAAAAAACTGAACTTGTGCGAAAAAAAAGTCACAAAAAATAAATGCAAATCAAGTGCTCAAAAAAAAAAAAGAATTTTGTGTTCTAAAAAACTAAGTTTCATAAATAAAGGAGAATATTTTTTCCAGACAAGGAAATACTAAGGAATTTGTCACCACTAGTCTTGCCCTACAGGAAATGTTTAAAAGTGCTCTATGCATGGTAGAGAGCCGTCTATTTTCACCAGCATGAACAAGAATAGGAAACAATCAACATGATGACCACAACATCTCACTTATCAATATTAACATTGAATGTAAACAGGCTAAATTTTAAAGATTGATAATGGATAAAGAAACACAGCCCAAATATCTAAATGTATTTTGTCCAAGAAACTCATTTAACTTGCAAAGATTCTCACAGACTCAAGGTAAAGAGATAGAAAAAATATTCCATGCAAATGAAAGCCAAACGCAAGCAAAAGTACCTATTCTTATATTAGATAAAATAGACTTTAAATCAGCAATCATGAAAAGGACAAAGATGGTCATTATATAATAAACAAGAAGATACAATAATCCTAAATGGGTATGTATCTAATAAAGGACCTCTCAGATTAAAAAAAAAATAATACTACATCTAAGAAAGAAAAGAAACAGCAATATCCTAACAGCTCGGGCCTTCAACCTTCCACTGACAGAACTAGATAAATCATTGAGACAGAAAAGCAATATGGTTATGCTGGACAATAGCATATACAAAAGAAAATTCACCATGATCAAATGAGTTTCATCACAGAGATTAAAGGACGGTTTAATATACACAAATCAATAAATGTGATTCTCTACATAAAAAGAAATAAAAACAAAAACTATATCATCATCTCAATAAATGCAGATAAAGCATTCAGTAAAATCTATTACACTTTCATAATAAAAAACTTCAATATATTGGGCATAGAAGGAAAATAAAAGTCATACATGACAAATCCACAATCAACATAATACTGAATAGAGAAAAGTTGAATGCATTCTTTCTAAGAACTGGAACAACAGCAGGGCTCCTCCTGACACATCTCTTCAACATTGTAGTGGAAGTCCTAGCCAGCGCCATTAGGCAAGAAACAGAAATAAAGAACATCCAAATCAGTAAAGGGAGGTCAAAATCTCTGTTTGCTGATAATATAATCTTGTATCTAGAAAACCCCAAAGACTCTACCAAAAGACTCCTAGAACTAATAAATAAATCCGGCAAAGTCTCAGGTTCAAAAAAATCAATGTACACAAATCAGTAGCATTTCTTTAAACTGATAACAGTCCATTCAAGATTCAATTCAAGAGTGCAATAGCTACAAAGAAAATAAAATACCTAGGAATGTACTTAGCCAAGTTAGTTCTACAAGGAGAACAAAAAAATACTGATGAAAGAAATTATAGACGACGCAAGAAATGGACAAATATTCCACACTCATGGATTGGAAGAATCAACATTGTTAAAATGTCTATATTGCCCATAGTGATTTACAATGAAAATCTCATCAAAATGT
Source organism: Arctocebus calabarensis (assembly GCA_963573935.1). NCBI lineage: Eukaryota > Metazoa > Chordata > Mammalia > Primates > Lorisidae > Arctocebus > Arctocebus calabarensis. The sequence goes on from CAUYON010047661.1 coordinate 1,647, forward strand.
TAACATCATTTTCTCTCAGATCAAGATAAATCTTAACCAACAGAGTAAATAGACAAGCTACCAAATAGAAGAAAATATTCAGAAACTAACACATCCCCAAAAGAGCTAATATTTAGAATCTTTAAAAAAACTCAAAAAAAAAAAATAGCGAGAAAAAAAGTAGCCTCATCAAAAAGTCAGTAAAAGATATGAACAGATTTTTTAAAAAGCAAGATAGACAATGGACCAATAAATTTCTGAAAATATGGTCAACATCACTCATATTAAAACCACATGAGATACCACCTATCCCTGTCACAATTGTCATTTTTAAAAGTTAAGGAACAGTAGATAGTGGGATGGATATTATGAAAAGGGAACACTTACATACTTTTGTTGGGATTGTAAATTTGTGCAACCTCTACAGAAAACAGTATGGAGATTCCCCAAAGAACTAAAATTAGAACCAACATTTAGTATAGCAATGCCACAGTTGGGTATATACCAAAAAGAAACAAAATTATTCTCTAAAAAAGACATCTGCACTCAAATAGTAATCCTAGCACAATTCACAATTGAAGATTAAGAATATATAGAATATACACAGCTTGGAATCCTACTCAACCATAGAAAGGAATCAAATAATGTCATTTGTGGCAACTTGGATAGAACTGGAAAATAATATCCAAAGTGATATATCACAGGAATGAAAACTATCACATTTTCACTTATATGTGGGTACTAAACAAGGGCATATATGATTATAAAATTGTGTCATAGATATTGAAAACTAAGAAAGAGAAAGTTGGGAAGGGGAGAAAAAATTAAAATATACATATTGAGTATAATGTACATTATTCTGGGAACAGGTACACTAAAACTCTAACTTCAGCATTATACATTTTATCCATTTAATGAGAAACACTTGTGTTCATTAAATGTATTGAACTTGAAACAAAGAAAACAAGTCAAATCTACCTTTATGTGACACATAACTTTGGTCTACATTGTATCTTTTTTAAAACCAATTTCAGTTTCTGTCTCAATTTCTATTTCTATTTAAAAAATCTTAATGTTCTTCACTTTTTGTTTTATCTTTAAACATAGAATAAAAAAATCATTTACCCAAAACTATATGATGCTTTAATTTTCTGCTTTTTTTTTAAGGAATTATAGTAATGTACACAGTATAAACCTACTATAGTAGCAGATTGCACATTTTAAAAATCACTCTGCCTATCAGAGTATAAATTCTCAATATACTGGAATGTTTTGTTTCCTTTAAGTGAAACTGCTTCCTATTTTGCTTCTAAAATTAACATGTGCAAATATTTTAGAAAAAAAAATCACTTTCTTGGGCAGCACCTGTGGCTCAAAGGAGTAGGGCACCAGCCCCATATGCCAGAGTTGGTGGGTTCAAACCCAACCGCAGCCAAAAACCGCAAAAAAAAAAAAAAAAAATCAATTTCTTAATTTTTTTGAGAAGTCACAATGATTATGTATCTTAATACAAAATAATATTCATTATACATATGGCATTAAAATCCCTTGACATTTAAGTCATACTCACAAAGAACAGGTGGATTAAATTAAAACCTCAAACTCATTCTACTTTCTCCTGGATCTCTTCAAGAATAGGAATTTTAGGCTGGGTGCCTGTGGCTCAAGTGGCTAAGGTGCCAGCCACATACACCTGAGCTGGTGGGCTCAAATCCAGCCCGGCCCCACCAAACAACGATGGCTGCAACCAAAAAATAGCACAGCATTGTGGCAGGTGCTTGTAGTCCCAGCTACTTGGGAGGCGGAGGCAGGAGAATCTCTTGAGCCCAGGAGCTGGAGGTTGCTGTGAGCTGTGATGCCACAGTACTCTACGTAGGGTGACAGCTTGTGGCTCTGTTTAAAAAAAAAGAATAGGAATTTTAACTGTCACACAAGTGAAAATAAAAGAAAATTTGGTATCATTATTTTTGTCATTAAAATTTCCCTTCTTCATTAATAAGGAAAAGTATTAATAAGGAAAAAATCCCTCATTTAGAAAAATAAAAAAGCACAAATGTTATATAAAAATGTTTCTAATGCCCTATTAAAAAACCAGTAATCAATTTAGATTATTAAAATGCAACAAAAGAGAGCTATTTATTTAGATTAAGAATATATTTGAAGTTTAGGCACAGTCAATGTCCTTTACTTAAGTATGTAATATGATAAAAGGGTCTTTGCCAAGGGATATTTTGTATACCAGAAGGTTCACATTTGTAATTCTAGAGTCTTCAGCATTCTTTCTGTTGTAACTGTTGCTAACCTGACCCTAGAACTTTTAAGGAGTAAAGTAAACTGTAAACTTTTTTAATAAATTAGCTTTTATGGAATTTTGATCCATTATCTCTAAGTACAGTTAGACGAAGACAAAAAAAAAATACACAATAGCAAAAGCAATCTATTTTTCTTCTATTTATTGGATGCCTTGAGCTTGCTATGTTCCATTCACTTTTGCTTTAGTCCTACACAAAATAATAAAGTGAGTAAGCCCTTCCTTGCCCCACACTTCCTTTGTTTCTTCTTTCCATGCTGTCCAACCCACTTAGAATAAAAAAGGAAGAGACAGACATGGTTGGTTTAAATAATGGAAATAAATATTTTAATTACAAATGGGAATGGATCCATCAAGTGAAATTAGCTGTGTCACAAATTTCCCAACTTCCTTTATAATTGCAAACTTTATATGAGTGATTTGCGCATATATTTGTTTCTTAATATCTTATTTTTTTTTCCTCAAGAATATTTGTGCATTTATATAATTCTTATAATATTTATTAAGGCACAAGTTCTAGGGAATCTTTGACAAAAGGCACAAAAATATAATTGTCCAGCTATGTAGTCTAAATCTTTCATTAAAATTTTTAATTTTACACTTTATGATACAATTTGTTAAATTACATTACATATTTAAATAGAATTTCTCTAAATATTAATTTTTATTGTTTCATTATTCAATATTTTACCATTTATATATATATATATATGTTGTATTTAATAGGGATGTAATCATAGTGTTATTTTAGCATGCATTTAGATATTTAAAAAATTTTATCATACTGTTGCCTAATCTGGATGTTTATTTTAATAAATTGTTGAGTTGTTCATTGTTTCTTTGTTTTTCTTCTTTTCTTTGATTTGCCAAGAAACTAATCTGATTATGATTGAATTTTGATCAAAAAAAATAAAAAATAGAAAAGCAGAATAAAAAAAGAAAAAGGTTGCCTTAGACCCTTGCTGGCTCTGCATATTCCATCATCATAAAATTATCCTTACATATGAACTTTTACTAGGTATGTGATGAGAAATCTCTTGCCAAAATGTGGGAAATGAAAATGTTCATTGGGTACTTATTCACTATATTCAATGAACTGAATTAGGACTAGAACTCATTTTGAGAGAAACTTACAGCCTAGTTAGAATACAGAGAATAAGTAATTAATTTAATATAGTGTAAAAAAATTACTCTCCAAGGTGGTGCCTGTGGCTCAAGGGGGTAGGGTGTCAGCTCGAAATACTGGAGGTGGCAGGTTCAAACCCAGCCCCAGCCAAAAACTGCAAAAAAAAAAAATACTAAAATAATTACTGTCCAGTATTTGCACTCATAGTGGTCCTTGAATGAAATGAACAAGTTATGCCTTTCTTGAACACAAATAGGGAAAGAAGAGGAGATGAAGTTGATACAGGGTTCCCCCACTCAGGGCTGGATAAGGAGACCCCCATTCTCTTGGCCTGGATGAGCACAGAAATTAGATTCCCCATGTCTAGGCATAAATAGGCCCCTCTTTCTAGGCCACACACTCTGAGCTCTTCAAAGATTTTGATTCTTCCTTTAGTAGGAAGCATATACCCTAATTCCTTCCCTGAGTCAAACACTGCAAGGACAACATTACTGTGCTAATTTTAGGATTATTTTCTGCCCGTAGACCCCTGACCAATTGTGGCACATTTCTCCAAGACCCCCTGGATAGAAAAAGCAGCATTTAAACCCCCTACACTAAAGATTCAAGGGGCTTCCTGCTTGGCTTACCCCTCCACTACCACAGGTTCTGTGCTCACTTTTCTGTTCATTATTTTTTGGTTGCCATGCTTATCAATCTTTCCAACTAACAATATACTCTATCCTGTCACTTACCACGTAGTTGGTGGTTTCATTCTTTTAACCCCAAGTTCAAGAACTTGGCTTAGAGAGAAATTCTGGCAAGAAGGTTGGAGAATTAGATCATGAAAAGACAAGGTCAGGATATGCGAGAATCTTATTTATTCTGTAGGAGATGGAAAGAATACAAATTATACTAATCGAAGAGGGAAAGATTGCATTTGTTTATGTTATTCTCTTCATGATATTTTTACTACTGTACTAAAATATAATACAATAGTATTGCTGGATTTCCAGGCAGTGGTCTGTTTGCCAAAATGTTAGTGTTTCAGGCAGCTGTCTGTGTGCTCATTTCTTGGGATGCTCTTGGTTTAAAAATGACTAGGCTCTCCAAAGTAAGGCAAGCATAAAACAAAATTCATTGAGGAAGAGAAAGATAAGAGTATAGAGCAGGAAGGTGGCCGAATAACAGATTCCTTGCAACTGGGCACAGTGAGACTGGGGAGAGAAGACTTCAGGCATCTCTGGCTGATGGGATCTGCCCAGAAATGCTCCTTTGGGGATACAGGGAGACAGCGTGAGACTTCTGGATCCCCTGAAGAAGGCAAAAGCAGTGGAGAACTGACAAAGGGTTGCATTGTTCGTTTGGTCTTATCCTGCAGCAGCAATGAGATTGCAAACAGGAAACGCCTTACCTGTGAGCTGTTTGGGTATTTTTGGACTTGGCACTCAGTTGAACTACCTTGGGAGAACTTGGGCAAGAGAGCAGAGGTCCTTGAGTGTTGTCTAGGGCCCTAGACTGAGCCACCGAGCCAGAAAAGAGCCACCAGTGTTTGGTTGTGGGCTGTGTGGAGCTGTTGTGGGAAAACTGCCCTGGCAAGCTCTAGTCTCAGGGTTGCAGAACAAGCATCTTGCAGGGACAAGTAATCTAGTGACTGAGTAGCCTAAAGGTAGGGACTGAGATGCCTTGCAGCCTTAGCCCTCAGAGGCATAGAGTGAGACCTGTTTGGCATACTGCCTAAGTGGATAACCACTTAAGAAGTGATCCCAGTGACAAGCACTTTCCTAGGAAAGCTTCTGCTTAGCCCAAGTTAGTAATTTAAAGTGCCTTCTAAGCAGACTGAAGAGGATTTAGGCTCTCCACCCTGCCCTGCGGGGTTTGAGAAATCAGCAGAGGCCTCCAATCTCCATTTAGTACAGTCATATCAGCATTATAATTAACATATCATACACCAGAAGATCACCTGTTGCCCAGACAATATTCAGAAAGATATTATACACTGCTTTATTTTTGGTTTTGTTTTGCTTTGTGTTGTTTTGTTTCAGTTGTTTTGTTTTTAAGTTCAACATTTTCCTTAAAGATTTTTCTTTTCTTTTTTTTCTTTCTTTTATTTCTTCATTTTTCTAGTTTAAATATAATTTTCCATTGTTGCCTTATTCAACAATTACAACTTCGTTTTTGCTAGTGTTTCTACCCCTATTACGTGGTTTTATCCCCAATTTTATCCCACAAAGTTTTTGATTTGCTTGTTTTGGTTTCATGTATTGCATCTACGTTTTTCCTTTTTACTTGGCAGAAGTGGGGTACTGGATCTAAACAGATTGGCAAAGAACTCCAGACCTAACCACCCAACACAACACCCCCAGAGGTTGGGGGTTTTTAAGATTGGGTCAAAGTACCCTACTATACACCTATATTGCTCCTGCCCCCCTTTTTCTGTGCCTCTCTTATTTTGTCAATACTTGATTCTACCCACTCCCTCTCCTTTCTCCTTTTTATTTTATTTCATTTTTCTTTCTTTCTTTTTTTTCTCTTTTTTTCTTTTTTTCCTCCTTGCTCTTCAATCTTCTCATCCTTCTGGTCCTGTACCTAAAGGACTCATTAGAACCCTAGTCCAGAGGCAGGGCAACTTAAAGAGCAAGAGGAAGTCAAAGGAAAATTAAGGCAAAGAAACAGAAAAAAAAAATCACTCATGAGGAAGAATCAGTAGAAAACTCCTAGAATCATAAAAAAAAACAGTCCAGAATAACACCCTCAAGGGACTGTGAGGTAGCTACTGCAGAGGATTCCACCCATAAGGAAATGTTAGAAATGACAGAAAGGGAATTTAGAATACAAACCATAAAAACAATCAAGGAAATGAAGGAAACTACTGATAAAGTGGAAAATAACCAAAAGGAAATCCAAAAATGGAATCAATTATGAGATGAACCCTATGAAGAATATAAAAAGGATATAGCAGAGGTGAGGAACTGGAGCAGTCAATTATGGAACTTAAAGATGTAATAGAAAGTATCAACAACAGATTAGACCATGCAGAAGAAAAAATCTCAGAGTTAGAGGACAAAGCTCTTAAGATAACTCAGATATGGAAAGAGGGAGAAAAGAAGAGAGAGAAAGCAGAACAGTTGCTGACAGAATTAGGGAACTCTATGAAGCATTCAAATATATGAGTTATAGGTATCCCAGAAGGGGAAGAAGAAAGCTCCTGGGGAATGGAATCCTTAGTAGAGAATATTATAAATGAAAATTTCCCAAATATCACCAAAGATTCTGACACTCTCCTTTCAGAGGGATATCAGACCCCAGGTCACCTCAACTCTAACCAACCTTCCCCAAGACACATTGTGATGAAAATGTCCAAAATCAAGACAAAAGAAAAGATTCTTCAAGCTGCCAGGAGTAAGCACCAGTTGACCTACTGGGGCAAATCCATCAGGGTGACTGAAAACTTCCTTAATGAAACTTTCCAAGCAAGAAGACAATGTTCATCTACCTTTAATCTACTTAAGCAGAACATTCTCCAGCTCGGAAATCTGTATCCTGTGAAGCTAAGCTTTAAAATTGACAGAGAAATCAAATCATTTATTGATATACAAACATTGAGGAAATTCGCCATGATAAGACCAGCTCTACAGTAAATACTTCAACCTGTTCTACACACTGACCATCAGCAAAATAAGAACTCAGATTTAAAGGACAGAACCTAACTTCCACACTGATGCAAAAGATAAAACTAAGTAATTGACTCTCACAATATAAGATGAATGGAACACTACCACACTTATCAATTATCTCAATAAATGTTAATGGCTTGAATTCCCCACTGAAGAGGCATAAATTAGCTGACTGGATTAAAAAAAAAAAAAAAAACCACCCATTTACTGTCTGCAGGAAACACACCTAGCTTCAAAAGAAAAATTAAAACTCCGAGTTAAGGATTGGAAGACAATTTTTCAGGCAAATGGAATTCAGAAGAAAAGAGGAGCTACAAACTTATTTTCAGATACATGTGGATTTAAAGCAACTAAAGTCAAAAAAGGCAAAGATGGTAACTTTACATTGCTCAAGGGAAAAAAACAACAAGAAGACGTTTCAATTCTCAATATTTATGCACCCAATTTAAATGCTCCTAGATTCTTTAAACAGACCTTACTCAGTCTGAACAATATCATATACTAGAATACCATAATAACAGGGGACTTTAACAGTCCTCTTACAGAGCTGGACAGACCCTCTAAACAGAAATTAAACAAGGATATATGGGACTTAAATGACACCCTAGAGCAACTGTGCTTGATAGACACATAGAACACTCCATCCCACAGATAAAGAATATACGTTCTACCTATCAGCCCATGGAACATTCTCCAAAATTGATCATATCCTAGGACACAAAACAAACCTCTAAAGAATCAAAACAATTGAAAATATACCTTGTATTTTCTCAGACCACAAGGCACTAAAGGTGGAACTCAACTCCAACAAAAACTTTCAACCCCACACAAAGGCATGGAAATTAAACAACCTTCTGTTGAATGACATTGAGTGCAGGAAGAAATAAAATAGGAAATCATTAACTTTCTTGAGCATAACAACAATGAAGACACTGCTAATAAAACCTGTGGGATACTGTAAAAGCAGTTCTAAGAGGAAAATTTAACACTTTAGATGCCTGCATTTGAAAAACAGAAAGAGAGCACATCAACAAACTCACAAGCCATCTTATGGAATTAGAAAAAGAAGAACAATCTAAGCCTAAACCCAGCAAAAGAAAAGAAATATTCAAAATTAAATTAGAGATCAATGAAATCGAAAAAATAAGAATCATTTAGAAAACTAATGAAACAAGGAGTTGATTTTTTGAAAAAATCAATAAAATAGATAAACCTTTGGCCAGACTAACTAGAAATAGAAAAGTTAAATCTCTAGTAACCACAATCTGAAACAATAAAGGGGAAATTACAACTGATGCCACAGAGATACAAGAGATCATCTCTGAATACTACCAGAAACTCTATGCCCAGAAATTTGACAATGTGAAGGAAATGGATCAATAATTGGAATCACACCCTCTCCCTGGACTTAGCCCGGAAGAAATAGAGCTCCTGAACAGACCAATTTCAAGCACTGAGATTACAGAAACAATCAAAAATCTTCCAACCAAAAAATGCCCTGGTCCAGATGGCTTCACACCAGAATTCTATCAAATCTTCAAGGAAGAGCTTTTTCCTGTACTGCAGAAATTAATCCCAAAAATTGAGGAGGAAGGAATCTTCCCCACATGTTCTACATAGCAAACATCACCCTGATACCCAAACCAGGAAAAGACCCAACTGAAAAGGAGAATTTCAGACCAATTTCGCTCATGAATATAGATGCAAAAGTTCTCAACAAAATCCTAGCCAATAGATTACAGCTTATCATTTAAAAAATCATACATCATGATCAAGGAGGTTTCATCCCAGGGATGCAAGGCTGGTTTAATATACGCAAGTCCATAAACGTTATCCACCATATTAAAAGAAGCAAAAACAAAGATCATATGATCATCTCAATAGATGCAGAAAAAGCATTTGATAAAATCCAGCATCTTTTTCTAATTAGAACACTGAAGAATATAAGCACACGTGGCACATTTCTGAAACTGATTGAAGCTATCTATGACAAACCCACAGCTAATACTTTACTGAATGGAGTAAAACTGAAAACTTTTCCTCTTATAACTGGAACCAGACAAGGTTGTCCTCTGTCACCATTACTATTCAACATAGTGCTGGAAGTGCTAGACAATACAATTAGGCAACAGAAGGAAACAAAGGGTATCCAAATGGAGGCAGAAGAGGTCAAACTCTCCCTTTTGCTGACGATATGATCTTATACTTAGAGAACCCCAAAGATTCAACCACAAGACTCCTGGAAGTCATCAGAAAATACAGTAATGTCTCAGGATATAAAATCAATGTCCACAAGTCAGTAGCCTTTGTATATGATAATAACAGTCAAAATGAGAGGCTAATTAAGGACACAACTCCCTTCACCATAGCTTCAAAGAAAATGAAATACCTAACAAAGGAGGTGAAGGAACTCTATAAAGAAAATTATGAAATCCTAAGAAAGGAAACAGCAGAGGATATTAACAAATGGAAGAACATACCATGCTCATGGCTGGGAAGAATCAACATTGTTAAAATGCCTATACTTCCCAAAGCAATCTACCTATTTAATGCCATCCCTATTAACATACCAACACTGTACTTTCAAGATTTGGAAAAAATGATTCTGCATTTTATATGGAACCTGAAAAAAACCCATAGAGCTAAGGCCATTCTTAAAACAAAACAAAATGGGGGGTATCACCATACCAGATTTCAGGCTGTACTACAAAGCCATAGTGGTCAAGACAGCATGGTACTGGCACAAAAATAGAGACATAGACATTTGGAATCGAATACAAAACCATAGTTTCAAAATGAAACTAACGTCTTATAACCACCTAATCTTCGATAAACCAATCAAGAACATACCTTGGGGAAAAGATTCCCTATTCAATATATGGTGCTGGCAGAACTGGATATCCACATGTAAAAGACTGAAACTGGACCCACACCTTTCTCCATTCACAAAAATTGATTCAAGATGGATAAAGGACTTAAATTTAAGCATGAAACAATAAATATCCTCAAGGAAAACACAGGAAAAACACTGGAAGATATCAGCCTAGGGAAAGACTTCATGAAGAAGACTGCCATGGCAATTGCAACAACAAAAATAAACAAGTGGGACTTAATTAAACTCAAAAACTTCTGTACAGCTAAGGAGACAACAACCAAAGCAAATAGACATTCTACCCAATGGGAAAGGATATTTGCATATTTTGAATTAGACAAAAGCTTGATAACTAGGATCTATAGAGAACTGAAATTAATCCACATGAAAAAAGCCAACAATCCCATATATCAATGGGCAAGAGATATGAATAGAACCTTCTCTAAAGAAGACAGACAAATGGCTAACAAACATGAAAAAATGCTCATCATCCCTAATTATTAGAGAAATGCAAATCAAAACCACCCTGAGATAGCATCTAACCCCAGTGAGAATGGCCCACATCACAAAATCTCAAAACTGCAGATGCTGGCGTGGATGTGGAGAGAGGGGAACACTTTTCCCCTGTTGGTGGGACTGAAAACTGATACAACCATTTTGGAAGAAAGTATGGAGAACCCTCAAAGAACTTAAGCTACACCTCCCATTTGATCCTGCAATCCCATTACTGGGCAGCTACCCAGAAGGAAAAAATTCTTTTGTCATAAGGACATTTGCACTAGACTGTTTATTGCAGCTCAATTTACAGTTGCCAAAATGTGGAAACTGCCTAAATGCCCACCACACCAGGAATGGATTAACAAGCTGTGGTATATGTATACTATGGAATACTATTCAGCCGTTTAAAAAAATGGAGACTTTACAGCCTTTGTATTAACCTGGATGGAAGTAGAACACAGTATTCTTAGGAAAGCATCACAAGAATGGAGAAGCATGAATCCCATCTACTCAATTTTGATATGAGGACAATTAATGACACGGTGGAGGTGGGGGAAGGGCAAAGCAGAGAAAGAAAGAATAAGGAAGGGGTGGGGAAAGGAAGAGCAGAGAGAGGGAAGGAGCAAGGGGGGTAGGGTCTCGGTGTGTGCCACACCATTTGGGGACAAGACACGATTGTAAGAGGGACTTTACCTAACAAATGCAATCAGTGTAACCTGGTTTCTTGTACCCTGAATGTATCCCCAACAATAAAAAAAAAAGAGGAAAAAGGAAAAAGAAAAGAAATTGAAATGAAAAATGATGGAGGATTGCAGGAGAACAAGAAGGACTGAGAGTGGAGAGGCGGAGAATTCTGCCTCCTGGAAGGATGGTCACGTGCTTCTCCCTGAGAGTCAAGAAGGAAGGCAGGAAACTCAGGAAGGGAACCGGAGCCAGCTTAAAAACCTTTATATCATCTAGCTCCATAAAAATGGGATGATATCTTTGGAGCAGAAGTAAAAGACTAATCAAGCCTTCTCCAGGATTCCAGCTGTTCACACCAGCAACTGATAGCACAGCTACTTTGACATGGACTGTTCCAATATTCCCTTCCACAAGGAAGCATCCTCAGATGCTAGAAGAGTCTTAGAGACAAAGGGCTGACCTCCATGGCAGCTCTAGCCCACATCATTTTTAAATTTAGGAGATAGTTTAGGCTCCAAAAAATGTATACAAAAATAGTTAAATGCAACTGATTGCATTTGTTAGGTAAAGTCCCTCTTGCACATTCACGTACCTATCACTCACTTTGTCAAATTGTAACATTTTCCCGTCTTTACCTCAGACCCTTTAAAAAGAAATAAATTGAGATAAAATATTACAGATAAAGTTGAAGCCTTTGTAAACCAGTCTACAGTTGTCTCCCTTTATTCTCAGAGGTAACCACTAACTTGAATTTGGCATTCATCATTCCTTCCTCAACTATAGGCATATTTTTAAACTTTGTATAAATTGGGTCATACTTAAGTGTCCCGCAATTTGCTTTTCTCACTTACATTTTTCAAGATTTATCTATGTTAATCCTGATTATACCACAATTCATTTATTTATTCATTCTCTTCGTGATGAACATATAGGTTGATTCTAATATTTTTCTAATGCAAAAAACCATGATGAAATTAAAATTTTTGTACATATTTTCTCATGCCTAAGTATGAGAGTTTCTATTGAGCTGGCAAGAGCAAAACAGTTGATTTCCAGGCTACATGCTTCTAGCGCCTTTCCAGAGTGGTTGTATGCAAGTCCACGCCCCATCACAGTTTTCATTTTTGCCAGTCTGTTGAGTGTGAAATAGTCTATTATAAGCTCTCAATTTTGCATGTCTCTGATTACTTATGAGGCTGTACATCTTTTCTTCTTATTGGCCACTTATATTTTCCATTTTGGTGAATTCCCTATTTGACCTTTTTTTTTCCTTTATATTGTTAGGTTTTTTCCTCAACTATTTATAGTGCTTTAAATATTCTATATACTGACCCTTTGTAGGTTATCTGCATTGCACAGATCATCTCCCAGCCAATAACTTGACTTCTCAATTGTGATATATTTTTTTGTACATTTTTTTTTATTTTTAATGAAGTTGAATTCATTTTTCATTATTGTTGATGGGTTGTTTTCCTTAATGTAAGACACCCTTTCCCCCAAATACATGTATTCTCTTATATTTTCCTCTAAAAGTTTTTAAGTTTTGTCTTTCATAATTAGGTCTTTAATCCACGAGAGATTTATTTTTTGTGTGGTTGAGCGACAGACTCCAACTTTTTACATGTTCAAAACCAATGGTTTTGGCTTGGCGCCTGTCACTCAAGCAGCTAAGGTGCCAGCCACATATACCAGAGCCGGCCGGTTCGAATCCAGTCCGGGCCTGCCAAACAACAATGACAACTACAACCAAAAAATAGCCAGGCATGTGGCAGAGCCTGTAGTCCCAGCTACTTGGGAGGCTGAGGCAAGAGAATCGCTTAAGCCCAGGAATTGGAGGTTGCTGTGAGCTGTGATGCCACAGCACTCTACTAGGGTGACAGCTTGAGGCTCTGTCTCAAAAAAACCCCCAAACCCCCCCAAACCCCAATGTTTTCAGAAATTCTTGTTCTGCTTCCAAATTCTACCTCTATCATATAACAAATATCTACATAAGTATAGATATGTTTGTGGGCTCTCTATCCTGTTAGGTTTTTTATTTTGTCAATGTTTATTCCATTAAACATTGGCTTTATATAAAATCTTGTTGTCTGGTTAAGGAGTCTCTCCTCTATCATCTTCAAAATTTTCTTAGTTGCTTTGATCTTTATTTTATTTTTTATTTTTTGATACAGAGTTTCACTCTGTTGCCCTAGATAGAGTGCCTCATGTCACAGCTCACAACCACCTCAAACTCTTATGCTCAAGCGATCCTCTTGCCTCAGCCTCCTAAATTGCTGGGACTACAGGTGCCCACCACAATGCCCGGCTATTTTCAGCGATAGGCTCTTGCTCTAACTCAGGCTGGTCTGAACTCCTGAGGTCAGGGAATCCACCGACTCGGCCTCCAGGGCACTAGGATTACAGGCATGAGCCACTGTGCCCAGCCTTGTTTTTTGATTTTTCACTATTCCATATAAATGTTATGATCAGATTTTTTTCCACAGAAAACCAAACCCTATTGCCCCAAACTATGTTGATTTTATGTATTAATTTGGAGATACTATATTTCTACATAGTGTAGAACTTATTAGACTAAGAACTGTATTATAGGTCCTAATATATTATTATTTGATGTATACTATTATTTGGTAACAGAATATTATATGTTACTTATTTGGGTCTGTTTTTAAATCTTTCAACAGTGTTTTATATTTTTTTTCCATTAAATATTCTCCCTAAAAGTTTTGGTTAGGTTTATTCCTAGTGAACGTCTACTTTGTTTGGTTTTGCTATCTTAGGAGTACTGTATTTTAAAACTACATTTTATAAGTATTTATTATTGCTAATACAAATACAGTTGATATTTTCAACTTCTACTTCTAGTTCTAATAATTTTACTTTATCTTGAATTTTTCTACATATTTTACAAATGATGATTTCTTTATTTCCAATAGATTTTTGACATCTCTGTACTAATTTGTTTATGCCTTAATAGAAGCATGTATTTTTTCCTCTTCCAGGATCTTTTTTTTTTTTTTTTGAGACAGAGCCTTAAGCTATTGCCCTGGATAGAGTGCCGTGGCATCACAACTCATAGCAACCTCCAACTCCTGAGCTCAAGCGATTCTCCTGCCTCCACCTCCCAAGTAGCTGGGACTACAGACACCCGCCACAATGCCCAGCTATTTTTTTGGTTGCAGCTGTCGTTGTTTGGCAGGCCCGGGCTGGATTCAAACCTGCCAGGACAAGGTGTATGTGGCTGGTGCCTTAGCCGCTTGAGCCACAGGTGCCGAGCCACCAGTATCTTTTTTTTGTTCCTATCCTGGTTGGGACCTTCATTACCTTATTGAAAGGAAGTGGTATTAGTGGGCATCATTGTCTTATTCTGAACTTTAAAAGGAATAAAAGGATATTTCCTCCTATTCTTTTTTTTTTTTTTTTTTTTTTTTGTAGAGACAGAGTCTCACTTTATCGCCCTGAGTAGAGTGCTGTGGCATCACACTGCTCACAGCAACCGCCAGCTCCTGGGCTTAAGCGATTCTCTTGCCTCAGCCTCCCGAGTAGCTGGGACTACAGGCGCCCGCCACAGCGCCCGGTATTTCCTCCTATTCTTATTGGGCTAATAGTTATTTTTATTTTGTGTTATAAATGGATGTTG
>CAUYON010047664.1:0-32693 GCA_963573935.1 Arctocebus calabarensis
TTTTGATCCTTGTTTAGAAGTTTTCTCCTGACCCTTCGAATATGTACCACACATGTGATCTCACCCTTTGTCCCATCTCCCCCCACCCTCTCCCTCCCCTTCCCTCCCTCTCCCCTTTCCCCGTCTTCCTGTGCAATAAATGGACTATTATTTCTATGCTATTGAAGAGGAAATCACAGCACAGGAAAACTGTGGAAATTGTCCCTTGCTTCACAGCTAAAGGATAGGCGAGTGGACTATTAAAGCTCAATTTCTTAGCATGTTTACTTCACTTCAAAAATGAAGTCTTGATTGGCATAATTAATTTGCAGTTAAGAGATAAATTAAAATGTTTTGATCAAAAAAGACAGTTTATCTATGAGTGCATTTCTTTATTAATTTGCTAAGATTGCCATACAAAGGATCACAATTTAAGAAGCTTGATCAACAAAAATGTATTTTCTCACAGTTCTAAAAAATAGAAGTGCAAAATCGAGGTTTTTGGCAGGGTCAATTTCTTTTAAGGGCCATGAGTGCAAGATCTGTTCTAGCTGTGTCTTCTTGTCCTGGATTACCTATTTTCCACCTCTGTCTTTTAACATCACTTTTCCTTTCTGTGTATGTCTGTATCATTTATTTATTTATTTATTTATTTATTTATTTATTTATTTATTTATTTTTGCAGTTTCTGGCCAGGGCTGGGTTTGAACCTACCACCTCCAGCATATGGGGCCAGCGCCCTACTCCTTTGAGCCCCCTGACTCTTAATTTATCCTTTTTATAAGGATACTAGTTATACTAAATTAAAGCCTTCCCTAAAAACCTCACTTAAATTTGATTGCCTTTATAAAAACCCTATTACCAGAAAGGGTCACATTCTTAGTTACCAGGGATTAGGACATTAATATTAGAATTTTGGGAGAAAAAATTGGACTCATTAAAAAAATATATACTAGCAAAATTTATATTGAAAATCATGTTTCCTTTAAAAGGAGTATTCATTATATTTAAGGGGTACAAAAATATTTGTTTGGAGTTTTAGTAAACAATATATGAAACTCTCATATTTTAAGGTAGTTTAGGAAATATGACACCACTCACTTAAAAATCATGGTTTTAGGTTATAAACTACTCTGTGAAATTTATATACAAATGAAGATACATGTCCAAAATGCTGGAGACTAGAAGTGTTTTAGATTTGGGATTCTTTTTTGAATTTTGGAATATTTCCATATACATAATGAAATATGTTGGGGAGGGGACTCAAATCTTAACAGAGAATCTTTTTATGTTTCATATCCATCTTCTACCCATAGCTTAAAGACAATTTGATACAACATTTGGTAACTTTTTCCATAACAAAATAAAGCTTTCTTTAATTCATAGCCATGGGAAGACCTCACTAATACTTTGTTCCGTCTTATTGACTTCTCCAAGGCTTTCTTTATTAGATAACCTATGTGTAACTTTGTTCATGGAACAAAGTTTGACTGCATTTTGACTCATCTATCATGTGAGTTCAAGGGTGAAATTTTCCACTTGTGGCATACCATCAGGGCTCAAAAAGTTTCAGGTTTTGCAGCATCACGGATTGCAGAGTTTCTCATTAGGGTTGCTCAACTTGTATCTGTACGCCTTGAACAGATTTGGGATGAATTTGACTCTTGTTCTAAGTACATATTGTGCTTCATTTAAAGCAAAGTCTCATCTAATCCTAATTTCATATGAACATATTATCAGCTTGTTTTGTAAGATCAGAAAATAATAGACCATGGTTTTCTGCCTGGAAGTCAGTTATCATTCAAATAATAGAAATGAACAGGATACAGAAGAAGAAAAAGAGAGGAAAATCATCAAGAGAGCAAATAATATTCCACTTATGCAAATCACTCTCATTTTTATTTCAATGCCAAAAAACAAGCATGACTGTTCCATAAACAATAGATAACGCAGCTGTTCCTCAGAAGGCCATTTTAAAATTCACTTTTATTAATTAGGAAACTAATTCCAGAAAGAAAGAAAAACTTCTTTAACCTCCATTGATTAACTAAGAACACACTGCTGTAATTGGTGACGAACTGCCTTAATCATGGTAGAATAATGGATTTCACACTTAAGAATTCTGGTGTCCCTGAGCTTGAAGATTTTTTTATAGATCCTTTCCATAGCATTTGGGACTCTCAATTTCCTACAGAATTGATTTGTTTAAAAAGAACTTTACTGCTAAAGCAACTGGTGCCATTTCTGAAGTGCACAGAAGACCAGAAATAAAAGACTTAATGCTTGGTTAGTTATGCATTCAACATTCTGGAAGCACAACAGAATAACTATTTTCCGGGAACAATCTAAACCACTGCTACACCTCAAAGTAATTAGTATAAGGTTTAGCTTTCCTTCCAACTGCATTTCACCCTGAAACGGGAATTAAAGGATTATGCAGAAGTTGTTTTTGTTTTGTAAACACAAAATATTGAATATTGTGAAATGATCGGAAACTGTCTAAAGATAGAGATTGTACAGTATGATGAAATTCAAGACTGTATTTTACATTTGAAAATGTGGGTGCCCATATTTCTGAGACCCTCAGATCCTCTATGTTCATGATAGAGGAAGTAACACAGAAGCTGGACCATAAAAGTTTGACTTTTAATAAGATCAAATAAACGGACAGAAGGAACTAGCTAAACATAACTAATGATACTACCCTCTTGATTTTTATTCATGGAAACATATAAATTAATAAATTACCATTTTTATTCAACTATATTTACATCTCTTATATCATTTTGGTGGAAATATTGCCAGTTGAAATTTGTAAGTGGGCATATAAATTAAGAGAAGATAAAGTTTCATTACTGATTTCAATCAAGATAAACATTTTGGGAGAGACAAAAAGAACATATAGCTGGGGGGCACCTGTGGCTCAAAAGAGTAGGGCGCTGGCCCCAGGTGCCGGAGGTGGTGGTTTCAGACCCAACCCTGGCCAAAAACTTCAAATAAAAAAAAAAAAGAACAAATAGTTCTAATATTTAAACCAGGCAGTTGTTTTCTATTTTTTTCTTAAAACTTTCAAATGTTATTTCATTACCAAATCAGGATGGTCCAGAAATCTAACATGAATTCCTCCTCTAAAAGAACTGTTTGGTAGGCTAATAGGAGACTAAGTAAAAGGCTTTTGCTTTATTTTCAGATAGATTAAACCTATGAAGGATTCCTACTCTCACATTAGTGAAAGCGTTTTCTTATTAAAGCTGTACTTAACATTAAAAAATAAAAAAGGTGAGTTGAATTATAAAAAACCCTGCAATAATTGAATCACCATTAAAGTCACTAAATTTGATTAGATTTCTAATAGATAGATTAGATTTTTAAAGACAAGGAGATAATTCTTCAGAACAACTAGGATAATATGTTTACTTTATCTTTCATACTCAATGTTGAGTCTTAGGGAAGATTTTTTAAAAATAACCAATGGGATTTGATTCCTGAAAATATGCAGGCCTAGATGAGGAAATCAGGAAAGAGAGAATTCTGATTTCATTGGATCATGAAATATTAATTAGATATCACATCTCTTCTTCTTTTAATAAAGATATTGCATTTCTTCTTCTTTAATACTATGTACACACACGCACACACACATATGTACATATATATTTATAACTATTTACGAATTTCCTTCATAATTCCTAGTAATACAAAAATTTCTTGATTCACCAAAAGGAAACACACACACACGCGCACACACACACACACACACAAAGAGCATAGCATTATTTACAAATTACTGTGCCAATTACACACAGGCTTTTATGTTGCATTCACATTCTGGATCCCTCTTCGGAAAGACTCTGTCTTTTGATACATTACAAAGCAGAAGCCCTTGTGCTCCGATGCTGCCACTCAGAATCTTTCCTCTCAGTTTCACCAGCCCATGACTTTTCCTTCTGCTTGTTTCCCGCCTTGTGTAGCTATTTCTTCTAATCTCCATAGTCCCTCCTGTCAACTTGCACTGCTCTACTCAAGAGGTCTCTCCAAAAAATACAAACAAAGCTCTGTGATGGACTTTACTCAGTTTTTGCTAAGTTCAAATGTAGAAAATTAATGAACCTTTTCTTTTCTGTAGAGGATGCTGATACATTATAATCTTGTATCATTTTTCAGAAAAATCAAAGTTAACGTTAACAGCAGGTTATAAACCTAGAAATGTCCAGCCTGTATGAAAATTTATTGAACATTTTCCTTTGGTATATTAGCTTTGCTCAAGGAAAGCACATGATCTGTATCAAATACTGATTGATTGTGCCTCGAAGCAATTTGTGAGAATAAAATGCCTTCCATGATTTACAGGCAAGATTCAAAGCAAACCTTAACTCTTCAGCCTCAAGAGGATGTGTGATCTTCCCGTGCAGTGGTCATAAAAAGTCAAACAATATTCTTTTAATCATTTCACAAACATTTATCGAATGATTGCTATAGGCCAGGCTGTGAGGTTGGTATTCTGGGTATGACAGTAATTAATTCAAGAAGTTCAGCCCTTTATAGGGTTTATTACCTGGTGGCAAAGATCCATCTCAGATGAATGACGACTAGTCTAATGAATGTAACGTTAGAGGAAATATAAGGATGATGAGTAACCTCAATAAGGGACCTAATGTAGAGGAAGGTTGAAGTGCAGAAGGCTTTTCTGAGGAAGAATAGTTTCCTCTGAAATATGAATGATGAGTAATAGCTTGTTAGAGAAAAGATGAGAAACTGATATAAGAGGGAGGAGTGGGAGAATGTTTCAGGCAGCAGACACATGTCAGAGACTCAAGTGGGAGCAAGCAGGGCCTTCCGAGGCTTCTGTAGGACTGTCACCTTGAACTTCAGCCTGGATGGATGCCAGGACAGGCCAGCACCATTATGGATTTTCTTCTCCAATTTGACATTCTGGAGAGAACTTAGGTGACAGTAATGTCACAGAACTGAGCACTGATCACAATATAAAAGACTGAATGGTTCATGATACGAAAGATAATGGTGTAATAAAGCCAGAGATCAACGTAAGAATAAGTGAACGTCTTTCTCCTTCATTACATAAGCTAATTTGCAACGGTTCCAAATGTTATCATATATAGTGTCCTAGGCTGACGAACTAAAGTATATCATTTGCACATTCACTGGTGTTCTCATTCCATCTTACTCAAAAGCACATATTTAATAAAATGATAGCCCTTTTTAAAAGGTATGTGAAGTTGGACTTAAAGCTTTGAAAAGAAGCAAGAGAGAACATGCACACTAATCCTTAGCATGAAAGTTGGATCTTTGCTAAGCAATTCTTCTTTATTGTTCGTTATTTGTTGATTCCAAGTTATGCATTATAGGTGTAGTGTACATAGCCCCTACCCCAGAGGCGTACAATTGCAGTCAAACAGGGAAAGTAATGCAGAATTAAATATGTCTCATGTGTTAATTAAACTATAAAGATTGAAACTCTTAATTATAAAAACATCTTTACAGTTTAGGAGGTAAAACTATAAACTAAAAAAGGCAAAATGATAAGAAAATCACATTCTAGGTGTGTTAGAACAACAATTTTGCCATTATTTAGAATCAATGGATACAATTTTATCCCTTAGTATAATTTTACTAGGAAAAAATGAAGAGGAAGATAATGTAAAAATTTGGGGAAGATGATGCCAGGATTGATTACCTTTTTTTCTCTATCAATCTTTTTACCACTATTCCTGCTTATTTCCTCAAAAAAGATAAAATTTTGATTTATAATAACTCCTGGTTATATTCTTGGCAACATAATGCTCTTACTTTACTAATCTATATAGTTTTGAAAATGAAAACTAGTAGAAACAAAAAGAACTCAGGTATTCAATAAAATCTTTTCACTTTGCTTTCAACTTACCCAGTTTTTATGGTTCTGTGCCATAATAGTATCACAAGCATAAAGAATGCATTTGAAGTTCTTCCTTGGTACAGTGTTGGTTTTTGCTGTATACTAGAAAGATCATCATATTTGTCCAATATCAGATGCCAGGGAATAAATATAGAATTATGGACACACATATTTATCTCAATCTATGTCAACATTTATAGCTATCTATCAATTCTATCCATCTACCTATATCTTCAATATCTGGCACATTGTATTTTCTTAATATTTGTTTATTTAAATCTGATCCTATCTTTCTATTAGAACTTAATATAACTTCCACTTTCACAGGAGTTATTTCATGAATTAAAATATATGAAATTGTAAAAATTACCCTATTCAAAGTGTATAAAATTCCATTGGAAAGCACTTTTGGAAACATAATATATAACTAGATTTTTAAAATAAAACTTACGGATAACTTTTTGAGTTATCTAAACTAAACCAAGTATATTTGAGACCCTAATTCAAGTATATTTGAGAACTTCAAAAATTCCAATGTCATTTGGACTTTGAATTCTACTAATAAATGATGCCATGATTTGAGGAAATAATTGTATGTTTGGGTTCTTGTCTGTTAATATTTGTGGCACATATATATGAATTTATATCTAATAATTATCCATAGAAGTTATCTTTATGCTTTTTTTTTGGTACAAAAGGTCTTTATTGGTGGGGGATGCTGAAGAGCAGCATTAAGAAGGAGAGAAGGGAGAGGGAGGGCAAGAGAGGAGAGGAGAGAAAATAGATAGAGGGGGAGAGAGGGAGAGAGAGAGAGAGAAAAAGAGCTATCTTTATGCTTCTTAATGTACCTTCTGCAGCATTCACATGAATGAGGAATAATTATCTGTTGACTTGCAGTTCTTACAGCTATGCACACATTGTTGGGGGCATAGCTGTAAGACCTGAATTTGTTTTGAATTAAGAAAATACAGGACTAGAAATTGTGCAAAGATAATCTCATTATCAAAACTGTTAATAATGATCTGGGCCCTAGAACATTCCAATAAAGAATATTGTTAGATATCAGACTCCCATATCTGTAGAGAAAAAAAAGTATTTGTCAATGAACTGCAGTAGTAGAGTCATGCTAATTTGGGTTCAAATTCTATACCCCTATTTATTTGTGAACTTGGGCAATCTTAATCTCTTCAGTGTCTTCTTTCCCTCCCTCAATGTTCTGATTATTATATTAATACTTACCTAAAAGAGTTGCTCTGAGAATTAAATGTGATAGTACTTGAGAAATACTCATGTCACGACCTGAAAAGTCATTGCTATAATGAAGAGAAACCTGTCTTGGAGCTCATTTAGTTTTTAGTCTGGGCTAGAAATAATCAGTAATAGCTGATGACAAATAAAGTGCCTTGAGAATCAAGGCAAGCAGAAATAGATGAGAGAGAGAGAGAGAGACAAGAAATTATTAGGTGGAGTCAGACTTTAGAAAATATTTTGAATCAGTTAAATATTAAAGCAAGGACTTTGGGTTGGACATACACCATGCAATCTGCTCTATCCTTTTCCTAGGGTTGTTTTTTTTTTTTTATGCTCTCTATCTGGGTTGTTCTATGACACTGAGTTGGAAAGATGAAACTAGAATCTCCAACTGGCTCTTTAATGAGGCTGGTACATAATTTCAGAGAAAAAAGATCCTCAGAATGTAAATGACTTTTATGATACACCTGAAGCATATGTAAAATGTGAATTATTGCCTTGTCTGGCAGAAGTATGCTTGTATTCTAAACAAATATGAACCCATGTTTCAATATTTCCCAAACTAGCTATGTGCTCTTTGCTAGGATTGTAAATATTCATAATCAGAGTGATGGGTAACTACCTGGACATAGAAGGCAATTCATTTCTTTAATAATATTTTATGGTGAATATTTGTAAGTAGAATATGTGCAATCTGGCTAAGCACTTAATTATTGTGCAATTATTTCCATTTTATATTTGAACAAACAAAATCACAGAACTAATGAGTGAGTGGTAACGGCAAATTCTGGACACTCACCCAGGTGATATAACCAATGTCATGACATTATCATATTGCCTCTGGAGTTCTACTTCCCTGAATAGAGCTTCACTTTTGCTGCTGTACAGTAGTGGAAAAAGAGGAAAGGGACAGCAGCATGATACAGAAAAAATTGATCATATAATACGAAATTGTGCTATCCTCCCCAAACCCCCAAATTCATTCCTTAAACAGAAAAAATTGATCATATAATAAGAAATTGTGCTATCCCCCCCAAACCCCCAAATTCGTTCCTTAAAGTTTCTAAACTCTGGTCCTTCAGAACATAACCTGCGTTGGAAATAGGGTCATCACAGATGCAACTGATTAAGTAAAGACGTGGTCATCAGGATGGATCCGAATCCAATAAGCTTATAAAAAGAATGCATATAAAAATAAAGAAACCTTCAAGGAAAGGTGATATGAAAACAAGGGGAATGAAAGCTGCTCACAAATTCAAGAGAAGGGTCCAATCCAGACCCTTCCATCACATCTCTCCAAAGGAACCAACCTGCTGACGTTTGGTTCTAGATTTCTAGGTTCCAGAACTATGAGACATTTCTGTTATGTAAGTCTGAAGGGTTTTAGTACTTTTTAAAAGATAGTCCTTGCAAAGTAATGCAGTTGAACGTACCAAAAATGCCATTTTCCTTTTCCAAGCCTTGGAATTCAGAACAAAATGTTTTAGGCTTATGATCCTAAACATAGCTTTTGGGACCAGGAATTTTGTAGCATAGGAAGCTGACGTTTGGTGCAAGCAAAAAAGTATTTTCTCTTAACAAATGTACTTTAATTGAATGCATTCCATGAACGCTGTGCTGTTGAGTAAAAAGTCCTTACATGGTCTCCAATTTCTTTCACCGGCTCCCAGTTCCGCTGCAAGGCTCCTCCTAGCGGACACGTGTGTCCTTTTGCTTTACTCCCTTCTGCCTCCTATTCCGCTTGCCGTTGGTCGTACTGATACATTTACCTGCTGTTGCTGCTTTTCTGTCCTTGCCATGCCACAATTTGTTTATGGCCAGTACTCTAAGTAAAATTTATGGTTTGATAAAAAGATGAGCACGTGGACTGTGAAAAAATGTATTAATGCTTTTCTATTTTTATTTATTTATTTTCTTTTAAAAAATTATTAATATTTTTTTTTCTGAATGAATCACAGTTTAGCCATTCTCTTAGACTTAGTACAATGCAGCCCTTGAGAGATTGTACACATTTCTTTCCACTTACTTCCTAAAGATTGCCTTTAGGATGAGAAAGAGAACAGTTCCTAAAAAGAATATGGAAGGTAGTGGTTTTCAGAATGAAAAGTTGCAAGGCTATTTCATAGGTAAAACCAGACACATTAGAACAGAAATGTAAGCACTTTTGTCTGAGCTAAAAATGGTGTATAAATTATTACCTCTTTGGATTTGGTAATAATCAAGACTAGGTGCAAACTTTGTTAATAAATCAATCAATGAATACAGGTGAGATGTTTCTCTGTTTTCTTGTTAGTAAAGTCTCTTGAAATCCTGTTCATGAATCAAAAGCAATCTTCACTGGCTACCAAGACCTTAATAATCCATCTACTCAGAAATAAAATGTTTAATCACCTCTGGTAGAATAAATGCTCTTGAATTGGTGGAAGACAAAGGTCACATATTGGGGGGTGAGGCATACACACATATACACATGTACATAAAACAAACTAAAACATATACAATAACAAATAAATAAAACTGATTGCTACAGATGATCACACAAAACCTAGTGTGTAAAATATGTACTATGGAAATATTATAGAAAGAAAGGTCTAAAATATTCTTTGAACAGAATAAGACATAAGCAATCACTATAAATCATATTCACATTAGTTAACTACAACAGCAATGATTTCTAAACAATACCTCCCAAGTAAAGTTCAGAAAGTTAGATTCTCCACAAAGGAGGTAAATTCATCACAAAGCTAGCCTTATTAATTCTCCATGTGACACTACAGTTACTGTTCTTCCCACAAAGTTGTATGGCTCTGCAATCACCCACAATGCAGAAGTTTCAAGGCAAATAGTTTATATGACATTTTAAAAGGTCATTTAAGAAATTAGAGCAGTTCTCTTTATCCACAGGGGACATGTTTCAAGAACTCGAGTGGGCCAGTGAATTCTATATATTGGATCCCTGCCCCATGCATTCACATTTTCTAGGGTGGGTGGTACAGACAGCATAAGAACAGTGAACAAAGTATGTCTCATGCCCCAGGTGGAAAGACATGGGATTTCATCACTCTATTCAGAATGGCAAACGATTTAATCCTTATGAAGTGTTTATTTCTGGAATTTTTCATTTAATATTTTCCAACCACAGTGGATCCCAGATAACTGAAACCACAAATAAGAGGAGTCTACTATAATTCAAAATATAGCTTCATTGTCTTCAGAATAATTCACAGGAGATTCCAACTGCAGGCAATGGTGGTGGAGATGTATTTATTCTGGAACAGGGAAGCCATATAAATACTGTCAAAATGTTATGTAAGTCTGACATCTGAAAATTCACTATTGCCCTCACCCATCAACAATGCTCATAATAATAATACAAAAATGAATACATAGAAGGCTTGATTGTATTGGTCTTTACCTAGGAAGAGAATTCTTACTAAGCCTCAGCAGCTGTTTGCAAATGGTTCTATAAGAACATTGTTATGGATTCCCCTTAAGACAAGAAATTTTGTGTCCATTCACTCCTTTCTAATCACTATATTTGAAGTAACTACTGTTTTCATGGTACTCTTAATCTTCTGAGGGGTTCCTTCTTAGAGTTCTGAGCTTAATTCTGAGTTATGGTATCTATTTAAATATGTAGTAGAAGCAACCCAAACATCCATCAACCCATGACTGGATTAACAAACTGTGACATATGTACACCATACAGAGTACTATTCAGTCATAAGAAATAATGAAAACTTTACATCTTTCATGTTTACCTGGATGGAGTTGAAACACATTCTTTTTAGTAAAGTATCTCAAGAATGGAAAAAATATTCCATGTACCAATACTACTCTGAAACCAATGTATAAGCAATTACACACCCACATGAATGACATTTTATTTTAGAAAGTTCTTTGTACAGTGAAAAACCTAGTTTCTTTAAGGTAAGGTCACATCCTTACAAATCAATTTTTAGATGCTTTAACGCAGAGAGAAATATAAAAGTAGATTTATTTTCAGTGTTTTTTTCGTGTCCTGAATATACTCACGTCATCTTTCTGTACTTAATTCTCATATTATTTTATTCACTGTAGGATCATTGTCCTTGTGAAACTTATTAGCTGAGTAAGTTAGCTTAGAAAGTGCCCATTAAAACACCAATGTGATACTTTAAAGAACTTGAAAAAAATAGTACCTCATTTTATCTGGAATCAGAAAAAACCCTGAGTAGCCAATATTACTTAGAAATAAAAGCAAATCTAGAGACATCACATTATCAGACTTCAGTTCATACTACTAATCTATAGTGATCAGAACAGACTTATACTGGTACAAAAATAGAGTTGCAAATATATAGAACAGAGTAGAAAATCTACAAATGAACCCAGCCACATATCATCATTTGATCTGTAATAAGTCCTCCAAAAAATACTTTGGGAAAAGAATCCCTATTATCAATTGGTGCTGGGAGAACTGGCTAGAAACCTTTAGAAGACTGAAACTGAACCCCCACCTCTCACTGCTAACAAAAATTGATTCTCACTGTATCCAAGATTTAAGTTTAAGACATGAAACTATAAATATACTAGAAGAAAGTGCAGGGAAACCACTTGAAGACAATGGTCTGGGAAAGTATAGTTTGAGGAGGACCCACTGGCAACTGAAGCAACACAAAAAATATATTACTGAGATTTGATTAAGCCAAAAAGCTTATGTACAGCTAAGGACACTGTAAATAAAGCAAACAGACAGCCTCTAGAATGGGAGATTTTTGCAGATTATGATTCTGACAAAGGTCTGATAACTAGAATCTACACAGAACTCAAATCAATCAATAAGAAAAGAACAAACAATCCCATTTCTTTGTGGTCAAGAGACTTGAACAGAAACTTATCTGAAGATGACAGATGAATGACCAGCAAACACATGAAGAAATGCTCATCGTCTTTAATCATCTGAGAAATGCAAATCAAACCATCTTGAGATATCCCCTAACCCAGAAAGAATGGCCCACATTACAAAGTTGCAAAGCTGCAGATGGTGTTGTGGTTGTGAAGAGAAAGGGACACTTTTACACTGCTGGTGGACTGCAAAACAATACAACCTTTTTGGAAGGAAGTGTGGAGAATCCTCAAAGAACTCAAATTAGACCTCTCATTTGATCCTGCAATCCCATTACTAGACCCCTACTCTGAAGAAAAGAAATCCTTTTATTATAAGGACATTTGCACTAGACTGTTTATCACAGCTCAATTTACAATGGCCGAAACTTGGGAACAACCGAAGTGCCCACCAACCCAGGAATGGATTAATAAACTATGGTATATGTATATCATGGAATACTATTCGGCCATTAAAAAGATGGAAACTTTACATCTTTTGTATTAACCTGGATGCAGGTGGTACATATTCTTCTTAGTAAAGTATCACAGGAATAGAGAAGCAAGAATCAAAGTGCTCTATTCTCATATGAAAGCAGTAGATGATCTAATACGAGAGGTAGGGTAGGGAAAAGAGGGATGGGGGAGGAAGGAGAGAAGTGGATGGGGGGCTCAGAGTGTACCACACACCTCCTGGGGACCGGACATAATTACAAGAGGGACTTTATAACCGAATTCTTTGTACCCTCAGTGAATCCCAAACAATAATAAAGGTAATTATATTTTTGTCATAATCTAAGTGTCATCTTTCTCAACTTTGGCAGCATTTAGTCCATAGCCTTCCACACCTTAAACTGTATATTGGGATAAAGTCCAAAGGATGTTTCCTTTGGACTACCATGAATATTTATAACTTAGCAAACCACACCATGAAGAGAAATTTACAAATCAAACTTCATGCAAGTCTTGCTTATTCTAATTGGCCAACTTCTATAAAATGATAAGATATCTGAGTATTAAAAAAAATATCTAAGCAAAACAAAAACACATTGGGGTATTTTTACGGCTTTTATGTAATTCAATTAATTTCAATGTAATAGTCTTTAAAAGCTTTGGTGCACCTCTTAGTTCTGTTCGAGAATATTTAGTTTTATTTTAATTTTTATTTTTACTGAAGAATTTAGAAAATTTGTCTTATAATAAGAATATAACATGCTGGGTGTGGTGGTTCATGCCTGTAATCCCAACATTCTGGAGGGCCAAGGTGGGTGGATTGCCTGAGCTCAGGGGTTTAAGACTAACTTGAGCCAGAGTGAGACCCTGTCTCTAAAAATAGCGGGGCATTGTGGCAGGCATCTGTAGTCCCAGCTACTCAGGAGGCTTAGGCAAGAGAATTGCTTTAACCCAAGAGTTTAAGGTTGCTGTGAGTTATTATGCCAGGGCACTCTGCTAAGGGTGACAAAGTGAAAAAAGAAACAAAAAGAAAGAAAAGGAAAAGAAAAATAGTATTACAAGTATGCTACTCATAAGACTACAAGAACAGAAGAGTTATTTTTTTATGCATGTATATATATATATACATATATATTCATACACATGTGTATGTGTATGTATAAATGCACTATGTATACATGTATATATGAAAAAGTTCTGACAGATTAGGTGAAATCACTCCATCAAAATTTCCTCTAAATAAAAATATGCAGTTTTGTCCTAGGACACTTTCAGAAGTCACTCAAGTTGTATAGGTAGGTTAGAATTTATTCTAATCTTATTTAATTGCATCCATGTCTTGAGAAAAGAAGTGTATATTTATAATTTGAAATTAAAAAGTATAAGTAACACTGTTGAGCATTCATCTCAACTGCTTTTCTAGAGATTATAATGGATTTTCTCCTACTTACATTTTTTAAAATAAGGGTTTCATTCTCAGATTCAACATTATGTTCTCTGGAACATTTGGGCTAATATATTACAAATCCAAGTGTAGTGAAAGTAACTAAATTGCCAGTGTGTAGCTCAAAGAAGGATTTCAGAATTGAATCTCATTGACCTTGACCACTGGATTGAAGTTATATATCTGTCTATAAACCAGTCCTTGCAGCCAAAGACATGCACCACACTAACTTAAAGCACATGTTCTAGTCCTGAATAAAGAAATAGAAGTGGTCTTATTAGAACAGGACTGAGTGTGGGGCAGAGGGTTGGGAAGGGATGCAAGACAGAAATTGATGGAATGCCCAAGGTTAAAAAAAAAAGGATGTGTTTGAAAGGAAATTAACAGATGCCCAACATAGCTTGTTAGCTTGATGAAGGCACATGCTGTTACTCGGGAGATTCATCTTTTTATCACCATGACTTGAATAACAGCACTCCAAAGTAATGAATCATATTAATAATGGAAAGTATTGGGGCTTAGATATCTCCTCCAGCGAATTGCAGCTATCCATTTCAAAGGCAAAAACAATAAAACAAAACCAATAAAATGCCCATCTTATGCTACTTTTAAATAATGAACTTTCCTCTATAAAATATTGAGGCATCAACTCTGTATCTTCCATAACTTTCACTAATTAACGAGAACCACTCTAATTCAACATTGCACACATAATGAGAGCCAGGATCGTACTTTAAAAAGTGGGAGAAATGTTTCTGTTTTCTTAATACTGTGACTATACATTTGATTCTATTCATGTATCACTGTCAACACATTCCAATTTCCCCAATCCAAATGACTTCAGCCGGGGGGGAAAAGAATTCTTTAATCACAAAGTTACAACAGGTGAAAAACTAAGGAACATAATAAATGTTCTTTTGCAACTTTTCAGTAGCATTTATAACTGGAAATGCTAAGCTATCGACTATGAGACAATTTGGAAATGGAAAACACAAACATCTAAAATCTGCAGTGACATTTTAACAAGAAGTAAGAGGAATTCCAAAGGAGAACATCTGACTATAAATATGTCTTTGATGAATTTTTAATGTTCATGTGCTTAGTGCATAAAAATCTCCTGCACAGTCAGAAGGGTAATATCACCAGTGTTCATGGTTTGAGAATACGAAATGGATGACCCAGAATAACAAGTACAACCTAAAAGATAGGCTATGAATTTTCCTATCCTAGGAATTTCTGGGCTGAGAAATGTTTTTTCTTTTTTTTTCTTTTTGTAAAGTAACTAAATGTAAACTGAAGATTAGTTAAATTAATTTCTTCCCAATAGAAACAGAGTTCCTAACCCAGAAGGTGGTTTAGGAGCACAAAGTTCAGGCAATCTTTGAACTGCCTCCTGGGCTTTCTGGGTACTCGGTTCCACACAGATGTATCTCAAGTGTCGCTCACGGTACTTGAGTCAAGAAACCAATTTCTTTTAGAAAGTCAGCTGGATCTATAAGGTGATGCTAGAACAAGCGCTGTGTGTGTGGTATGGGGACGCAGGGGCCCTCAGCCCCTGAACGATACAGCCTACAAGCTGGGAAGAGTAATGACTCTTTGCAAATGTGAGGCATTTCCCAGCTCATGGTTTTCCACTTGACTTTCCAGTAAATGTAAATCAGAGCTAAAAAGGAAGAGAGAAGATAACCTTCAGCGTTTACACTAATCTGTAGTACCAGATGCATTTTTAAAGAGAGAAGGGCAAACCTCAAATGAGCTGAGGTTTACATTAGTGCGCCCGGGCAGCGGTATTAATTGGCATCTTCTGCAAACTCAGAACTCTTTCAGAAGCAAAGCCCCTTGGAATCTCAAGAGAGCAGGCTTTTTTGCCTCTTCCCTGGGAGTTCTCATTTCAGATATTGCCTGGAACTGGCCCAAGAACAGATCCTTCTTGCTGTTTGAATACTTCTAATTCTTTGCTTTCTATATGTAACCACATTCCATTCTGCAAAGAAAAAATCCAAGAAATTGCTACCATTCTCTATAAAAATATCAGTTATGCTGATTACCCACTCGTTTATCTTCTTAAGTTTACTCCTGGTTATGTTCACAGTTTGTGTGGGTCTAATTCTTGCTGGGTTTAGTCTGGTGGAGTCATTTCTCTACATAAGAAACTCCTGTTCTCGGAAATTCATGAGGGTAGAAGGAAACCACCCTGCCTGAGGAAAGTACCACCTTCAAAACTGGCCTGCACAGCCTCCGTGCAGATGCTCACCAGCTGGCTGAGGTTCCTGTGGGCAAGGTTATGAGAGGAAAGGAATTCCTTGCATCACTTCTCTGCCTACGGCTTTGCTCTAGAAATTAAGCTAGACGTTTATTCTATATGTCTGGAAACTGATGTTTACTTGGTTTTGAAAATGTAGAGAATATGAATATTTTTCCAACTTCTTTTTCTGACTAATGCTGCTGGTGCCCTCAGGGGCAATGTTGTGAACCTCTCTGAGACCTTCAGACCCTCTAGTGGAAAAACCGATGACGGGTTACTCAAGATGAACTGAGGTTCATTTGTTCCATCCATGGGGGAGGGTGCAAATGGTGGCTGGAGAGAGCAAGGATGGGGACACACAAATACTGACAGCAAACACTGGACAATTCTCAACGATTACGTCTTTAATAATTCTACGCAGCAAAGATTTTTGGCACGAAATAAAATTGCCTGTGCGTGTGTGTGTTTGTGTGTGTATGTAATGACTTCATCAATCATGTTATTTATAAGGCTAAAAACTCTCCAGGAATCACAGCCTGAGACAAGTGTTTGCAGCAGTCAGTTTATTTGGGGATGTTCTCATAGGCTTTAGGGACCTAAAAGAATGAGATAAGGATGGAGAGAAGCCAAGTTAAAGATGTACTATTGAACTGGTTCTCTGTCATGAGGAACCAGAGCTTATTCCTGCTGAGACACTGCACGAACTCCATAAAATACATGCCTCAGCATTGTCATTACAAGAGAAGGGGGAAGAGAGCATTTATTCACTAGCTCCTCTCTCTGATCAGTCAAAGGCCATCTCATGGATGTAAACACTTTCTTATTTCCAAGTTTGTTCATAAAGCAGAATAGTAGGCTGATGTTTGGAGGCATTCCCTACACGGAAGCCCAGAGCCCTGGGCCTGGGGAGGGAAATCCGGGGAGCAACTGATGAGAGGTGATGCACACATGCCTCCTGTGTATTCTATTTCCCTATTGCACACATGCCTCCTGTGTATTCTATTTCCCTGCTTCAATGTTGCAAGAAAAAGGATGTCAAAGGCGAGAGGAGAATGTTTGTGGTTGGGTATCAGAGTAGTCTCATCGGAATCCTCAGAGATAACAAATAGCATGTGTTGGATACAAAAATTTGGAGATACTGTTTACCAGAATTTGACAGGAGGAATGCAGGGATAGAAAGTAGTGAGAACTTAGTAACAATTGTACATTTACCGCCTGCAAATGACCAGGAGAGTGAAGGAAAGTAGCAAGAAATGAGTATATTCAGCTTTCCCTAGAGAAGCGTCCTCTTCCGAGGAGAGGCAGCCAGCAGGAAGCTTCTTAGCAGGGAGAGAGATGGTTCCCCTCCTGGCTTATGAGGAGTCTATGTTTGCTGAAACTAAAATGCAAGACAGCTTGATGTGGTCTCTGAAAGTCACCTTTCTGAAGCAGAGAGGAGGATGAGGAAGGGTAGATTGTAGACCCAAGGACACAAGGACACAAAGTAAAGATATTTGGCACCATGATTCCACAGAGGTCTTTGATCGAATGTCCATTTTTGCTTTGATCTTGATGAATCTCAATCAGTTCTACAGATGGCAAGCTTGGTTGGAACTAAGCTTGGTTTCCGAACTGCCAGTGAGAAACAAATTTGTCTTTACCATTAAAGGAAAATAGAAACTTTTAAGATAAAATAGTTTATACAGAAGAAATAAAAATTACCCTTAATATTACAGCTCGGAAATAATCACTGTAAATTAAGCTTCTTTTTGTTGATCTAAGAACGGCTTGGTAAATTGAATCAGTCACTGTAAACATCGTGATAATTCAGTTAATATTCATTTATTTTTGGATTAGTAAACACTTTGCAAATATTTTAGTTAATTTAACTATTTTTCGATTGTTGCTCTTTCGGTTAATTCTGATTTTTCCTCATTAATTAATTCATTTATTTGTTTAATTAATATTCATTGAGTACCAATCTTGGTTCCTTATAACTCTTTATTTTTTTTTTTTAAATCATTCTAATCATTCGGGCCTTTTTTCTTTTTCTCAGCTCCTCTGTCAGACAATCCTGTTGGCTGGACCTTCAGAATACGCCCACAACTGAACGGCTTGTCACACCTCCATTGCCATCATCCTGGTCCAAGCTGGTATCTTCTCTTGCCTGGATGATTCTAACAGCTTCCTGGTTTTCCTTTTCCAACTCTCATCTCTCTTGAGTCTGTTATCAATGTAGCTGACAGAGTGGTCCCACTAAAACTTAGATAGCAATACTCCTCTGGGAGGCTGCCTCTGGCTTCCTACCTTACCCAGACTGAAAACCCGAGTCCTTATAACATCTTAGCAGATGCTGCCTCCAGTCACTCCTAGGACCTTTGTTTCCACGATCCTTCTTTGTTCTTGCCTGTTCCCATATTGGCCCCCAGGCATTTCTTAAAAAGGACCGTGGGAGAAAAAAGAGACCCGAGACTTGCTCTGACTTCAAGGCCTTTGCACCTGCTGTCTGTGTTCTTTGGAGGGCTCAGTTTCCCAGAGAGCCACATGGCTGCTGCCTTCCCTTCCACATTTCACTTAATTGTCACCTTCTCAGGTGACCTTATTTTTCCCGAAACACTTATTACCACCCAACACGGAATATATAATCTCCTTACTTATTGTCCCTGTTGTTTGCCTCCCACTGTGTAATGTACAATCCGGGACAGAGGATATTCTGCCTGCTTTGTCACTGGCATGTCCCTGAAGGGTAAGAGTAATTGGTATGTAATAGGTGCCCAGTAAAAAAAAAAAAAGTTCATCGAGTACCTAGAAAAAGAGAGAAATATGTCTGTCTTCATTAATCTTAAATTCTAGTAGTAGAGAGAGACAATGAAGAAATAAAGTGGCATATATCTTCTAATATAAAATTATGATCGACACTAGGAAATATATTAAAGCAGAGGGTGGAACAGCAGTGTAGAAACGCCTATTTGAGGAGAGAATTTCTGAGCTGAGCCATGAATACATCAACAGAATAAGGCACAAATAAGAGTTTACACAGGGATCAGGGCTGTAGAACAAGGAAAGAGCATTAATAATTACCCTAAAGACATGCTTGAAGGTCTGTCAGAAGACAACTGGGGCCAAAATATAATGATCCAGGGGGAAAAAAACAAATAAATTCCACAAGAACACCAGAAATTCCTGGTTAGTGTAAGATTGGAGATTTCGTGATTTCACATTAATTATGATATAAAGCCTCCAACAGAGTTTTGGATACAGGCAGCGCCTACGGCTCAGCGAGTAGGGCACTGGCCCCATATAACGAAGGTGGTGGGTTCAAACCTGGCCCCAGCCAAACTGTATCAAAAAATAGCCGGGTGTTGTGGTGGGCGCCTGTAGTTCCAGCTACTTGGGAGGCTGAAGCAGGAGAATCTCCTACACCCATGAGTTGGAGGTTGCTGTGAGCTGTGACTGCACAGCACTCTACTGAGGATGTGATAAAGTGAGACTCTGTCTCTAAAAAAAAAAAAAAAAAGAGTTTTGGATGCAATAATCCTTTAATCTTGTTTGATATTTTTTTAAAAGATTGCTTTTGTCACTGGTTGAAAATAAGAGAAAAACCTGATAGAAGCAAAGAGACAGTAAAACCGTTATCATAGGCGCCTAGGTGATGTTAGCAAGTGAGTGTGGCTTGGTCTGGGTAGTGTCTGTTGGGAAGAAAGATGTTGTCATAACAGAAGGAGATACACGATTTGCTCTGGATTAGATGGTGGGAATAACTGGAGACTTACGCCGACACTTAGTGATATGCTGAATATTTTTAAAATTGGGTGCATAGTAAGGAAAAAGAAGGTCCATTTTAGGTATTTTATACTTGAAATTCCCATAAGACATCCAGGAAAATGTTTTTTGACTTTATTAATGCTCTTGAAAGTGACTTATGAATTGCAATTCAGAAAATTGAAATAAGTTTGTTACTCATCCATATGGAAGTGCTAATTTCATAAGAATTTGCCATTTTAGTATGAAAATATTTCTATTTTGTTACTTTAATATTCTGGTCTTTACACACTGATGAACTTGAAATCTCTTTTGTTCTGTGAATTGTCTCATCATTCTTCTTGCCTCTTATCTATCGGGATTTGAGGCTGTGCTATTCTTACCTATCTCGGGTGTCTTACTTGTAACAATGTTGTTTGTGTGTTAATTACTGGCCTTTCACTACACTTTGAGGAATGGTTACTTTTAGATATGTATAAACTTAATTATATTATAATCATTCTTCATTACCATTGTTTGTGAGTAGAGAAAGTAATTTCACAACTACCCTTTTCTACATTTTTTTGGTGGTTTTATTTATAATATTTACTTTGCCTATGGCTAAGCATAGATGACAATATAAAATACTAATTATTCAACTAATTTACAGATAGTTTCTCAGCGATTTTTGATGTCATTATTATCCCAAATTAAGTCTTTACAGAGTAGTAAAGTCCTTCTGATGTAAAAGCGTTAAAGCAACATTATCAGTTTGGGGACCTGGTGAACACAGATGTCCAGATAGACAAATAAGCCATCAGGCTTTCTAGCTGCCATCAACTAGAGCCGGAAATTGTGGCTATGTATGCAGTGGTATTTGTGCCTAAAACACAGCTGTGTGCCATGTATTGCGCATGACTGAACTCATCCCTTGCGGTCTGGACCAGGTTAGCCCATTACTACGACACCACTTCTGATTTTGGGTAGAGTGTTCAGCACTGTCTTGCTGTGCAAAGACAAGCACAATGTCTGACAACTCAGCGCATTTTGCTGGGACCCTGATAGGCTGCCTGATTCTATGGAGTGGTCTCTCCTTCCACTGAGGAGCTGTGTCACACCCTTGTGTCATTCCTGATTCTATGGAGTAGTCTCTCCTTCCACTGAGGAGTTGTGTTACACCCTTGTGTCATTCCTTTGTGAACTTAGCCACTGACTAAAACCCAGATCCCAAATAGCTGACAACATGGCTTTTGCATTCAGCCTCTCTTCTCATTATTCTCATAGAATAGATTCTATTCTGGGCAGTGCATGTGGCTCCAGTGGGTAAGGCACCAGCCACATACACCAGAGTGGGCAGGTTCGAATCCAGCCCAGGCCTGCCAAACAATGACAACTACAACCAAAAAATACCTGGGCGTTGTGACAGGCTCCTGTAATCCCAGCTACTGGGGAGGCGGAGGCAAGAGAAGCACTTAAGCCCAGGAGTTAGAGGCTGCTGTGAACTATGATGCCACGGCACTCTACCCAGGGCGACAGCCTGAGGCTCTGTCTCAAAAACAAACAAACAAACAAAAAAGAATAATTTATATTCTATGCAAAGTTTTTTTCTCAATTTTATCCTATATTGTCACTTACTGTCTGCCTCATCAAGAACCATGTACCACTTCTGCAAAATAAGCTGAACAATTGATTATATCAGTTTGCAGAGGGTATCATTGGTGATAATCTGAAAGGGCAAAGATTTCCACAATGTTTGCGCAGTGGTGGTGTTTGTGTGCGTGCGAGTATGTTTGAAAATGTATGTGTACAGTGTCCAGTGTTCTCTAGGAGCATGCCCTCACACTCCAAGCAGATCTATTTAGAATAACCACTTGTAAAAGTCTGATGTGGGTGGGCTGTAAATACCACCTCTGAGGCCAGCTAAGAGTGATACGCAGCAGGTGCTTGTTTTATATTGAAGGTTGGCAGTTTTACTCTTCAGAACTATGCAAAAGCCCATGAAGGGATCCTGGAAAAGCCTGTTATCTCTTTTTGAGCTAACAACTATATGCTTTAGGCTAAAACACGTCTCAAATGAGAAAAATGTTTTGAGGTTAAAGGTCACTGAGTGCTGAGAAATTAAACACATCAAATAGTAACAATAATAATAAGGTTGGGATTTAGAGCACCATCTAAATTAGACTAGATTGTTCTGACAATTTCTGAGCTAAATACAAATAGAATATGAATAAATTACATCCTACAAACACTGTATTAAAAAATGTTATATTTCTAAATAAACTGCAGAAGCAGGCATCTTATCTAAACAATAACAGACATCCTTTGACAGCTATAAGATATCTCTAAGGTATCTAAGACTGTGCCAGACATACAGCAGGTGCTCAATAAAGACTGAGGGAGAGGAGATAAGCAGAGCAGAACACAAACTCTCTGTGGAGTCCCAGGACCAAAGAACAAGATGGAGATCCTAACAAGCATTTTGAATTTATTATTCCCACCTTGAAGTTCTCATACTATCAGCAAAAGGGCAGTAATAATTTGTCATAACTCAACACATATTAAAATATGTACAGTACAAAAATACAGCATATTTTATCTGTTTGATAAAATGATACTTAGATACTTAAACACTTTCCAAAATAAAATACTAAGGAAATTCCCTATTAAGAACTTGAGGCAGGATCAGAATATTTGAGGAACCTGCTCACGAGTAAAACTGCATTGCAATTATAGCCTAGGATGAAGGAGGGAAGGGGAGGGGAAAGGAGGGGGGTGGGTCAATAGAGGGAGGGTTAGTGGGGTGACCACACCTATGGAGCATAGTGCAAGCACAAGTTGGATTTATAAGGTATAGATCATAAATGTCTTAATGCTGTAATTTGGTAAATGAGGTGAAGGCTATGTTGATTAGTAGGATGTAAGCACTCCAATTTGTACAAATAATCAACATAGTGAATCCCATAATGCCATAAATGTATTCATGATCTATGTACAAATGACTTAATAAAATAAAAAAAAATGCATTACCTGAGGCCAGCAAGGATTTTCAGTCTGCAATTTCCGTGGTGTAAAGGGAGTATAGGCTGGACACAGAAATTGGCAAAGTACTGTAAGAAATGTAATATGTTATTACATTCAATTAAAAAAATTTTAATAGAATTCTGTGTATACCAGCTCAACATATTGTATCCCATAAATCTACACAGTTATGATTTAATAGCAAAAATAATTCTGTGTATAGAAGTAAATGAGCTTGGTAAGCATTTGATCAAAAACAAATCTGAGAAAGAACATAAGCTCAGAGAGTGAGAGTCGGGAAGAAATATGTGATCAGGAATGTTCTGAATTAACCAATGATGCTGGCATTCATACAATTAATGAAATTGTGAGATTGAACCAAGTTCACGTAAATCTTAATGATGAAGGGAGTTTCCGATGACTGTGTGTTACGGATGCTCATTTTTGTTGACTTATTCAAATCCATTAGTAAGCCTGTGATTTATGTAGTATTTATTTGTACAAATGAGGAGGCTTAAATCCATTATTTCTGTTCATTTATAATAAAAACAACTACACAAAAAGGACACACACAGAATTTATTGGTGAATCGAGTTTATAGAACCCAGAAAGCACCTGAATTAAAACAATAAAAGCAACAAAAAATAAATAAAACAAGCAAACAGTAACCCCCATAACTATGGTACCCTCATCTTTACTTTTGGCAATCAGGAAATTGAAGCTCTACTTTTTATTTCTTACCGATATCCTTCTTCACTCTTGTCTTTCTGGAGCATATTTCCACATCTGGAAAAGAATTATTTATCTCATTTTCCAAGAAATCATTTCAAAATCAGTTCCTAGAACAGCAAGAGACTTCCTATTTCAAAGATGGTGACTGTCTAGCTGGAACAAAAAGCATTCCTATTTTTGTAGTTCAAATCTAACAATCTCATAGAGAAGCTTATCACTCAAGAAGGAAATTATAACACAATGTTTCAGAGAATATAAACATCCTTCTTGATTTATGGGCTTTGTAAGATATTTGTCTCAATTGTTTGGCATACTAGAGAGTTTTGTTGTGTCCACTTGAAAAAACAAATCTGTACTGTGCTTAAACTATTAACAGTTCAGCAAAGTCATGTTATTTCTTTCTCTGCATGACTCTAAAATTACCTCGTTCCCCTGCCCGAGAACCCCCGGGTTTTTTTGTGTGTGTCATGCATTTTGACCTGCTTGACTTGTAATGCGTTGCAATTTCACACACTAAAATAACACTCTTTCAAACCAAAGTCGTGTAACCATTCATATTTTTACTGATCATAAAGGCAGTTTAAGTATTTTGACATTGAGGCAAGAAGAAATTAAGCATGCTGTGCGCTCTGATCCTGATTTTTTTATGCTCCTTTAAGAGAATAGATAACATCGCCTCCACCACTGTAACACTTGGTAGCTCTTCCCCCACAGTTTGTGAAATTAATAAAATAATGCCTTAAATTCAAATACAGGAACATAATAAACACTCCCTGAATGAATAAGTATTTTATTATTGTTGTGATAGTGTTTCTACTGACTGATGAGTTTGGGAGCTATTAATACTTCATTGTAGGCTGTATTGCGCTTCCTCGTACAAAAGTCACTGGCTTATTGATGGTTTTAAGGATAGTCTTTATTTTACTTTCTTCAATTTGCTGATAATTCCCATTCACTTGGGATATAAAAGGAAGTGATGAGAATTGATACCTGAAAGGTCACATGAGTCCACGACTTAGCCTCAGTCATACGAGTGCTCACTGAGGATGCTTGACAACCCTCAAATATGTATGTAGGGCGGATGAACTTTCTCCAGGCAAAAATGGGCCTATAAACCTTTTTGGAACTGAAATTGTACGCTTGGCTTTCCTTTGAACAAGGCAGGAGAAGCATTTAAATAAGTGCTGGTTTGGGTTATGGTAGATTACCGAGGGGGTTAAGATGGGAACGAATGAAAAAGCCAGTTCTGAGAAGGCACATTCTAGAAGAGAGAACTGGTGTGTGAACTGATGTTTGAATGAATTTGCTTTATCTACCAAGAGATACGGGTTAAGTGGGAAGATTTGTAGCAATGGGCTACATCAGAAAGCATAATTTTTCAGTCTTCTTTTGTCCAACAGAGTGTTGGAGAGATGTCTACATCTTATAAGAGAGCAAAGAAGAGACACTGGGAAGCATTAGCAAAGAATCATGTAGCTGAATCGATCTGGGTAGTAAATGCATTGGCCCAAAGTATGGAATTCAGTATACATACCAAGGAGACCAAGAAACAATGTCGGTTATAAAAGAATAGCAAAATTCACTGAAATAAGCATAGTTCATATAAGCCCCATTCCCTCCCATGAAGAACTGTTTATTATGCTGGGATATAAGTGATGATAGAAATTGCTCCTAGAGACATAGTGTGGAATTCCAAATTATGTCATGGTATAAGTAGCCTGCCACTAAATATAACTCTTCCATCTCCCTCCTTCCTTCCCTCCTTCTCTCTCTCTCTTTTCCTCCCCCTCCATCCCTTTCTTTTCTTTATTCATTCCTTTACCCCCTCCACTTTCTTCTCTCTTTATTTCTTCCTCTCATTCTGTGTCTTCTCTCCTCCTCCACCTTCTCCTTCCTTTCAAATAAAACCGTTTCCTTCTGACATTGTGGTTAGCCTGCTTGCATGGTGGGAATCTGATGCTAGACTATACAGATGCTTAGAAGAGAGAATTTTTCCCCCATAAGTTTCCAAAATCACTCAAGTTTTCCTGGCAGATAAGCTCATAACCTTTTAAGAACTATGCAAGTCATGGTGCAATGTTCCTAATGGGGGAAATCAGAGATTAAATCAAGGCAGATTCATAGAGGGCTCGATTGCATTTTTTCAGGGAGCTTTACTTTTAACCCTAGAGGCAGACAGGATATTGTTGATTTAGACATTATGGGAAGGTCACATGTTAAAAGTCTTTCTCCCACACACAAAAAACCCACAAGAAAATAGCTTGTTGAAGTTCAATTCCCAATACCTCAGAAAGTCCTATCTCCTTACTCCTTCAATCTTTTGGCACATTCTTACTACCTCAACATCCACCAAAGCCCGGCAGCTGCTCAGGGGGGAATTCACAGACAGCTGTTGGGGATATTTTTCAACCAGAAAGAAATGTAAGTTGAAAAGTTCACAACAAACTTTTTCCCCATTCCCAAGCCGGGAGGCTGCTATACTTATGATAATCATATAAAAGGAAGATCACTGGGCAAAGAAAAGTTATGTTTAAAAGTAATAAAGTATGATTGTGAACTAAGTAGCAGATACTTTAAGGATATATTTCTGGCAAGGGTGAAGCTGCTGAAACTTTTATGTATTGTTGTTGGGAATGTAAATAAAAACACTTTTTAAGTTTTAGAATGTTTATATTAGAAGAAAATAGAAAAAAAATCCTATAAGGTTACAATGCTGCATATAGATCATGTTAAATTTTCTGCAGTTACAAATATAATGTTATAAAATAATGTTTGAAGACTCAAGGATGGTTATAGTATATTAAGGAAAAGAGGTTATACAACAGTATGTAAATAGTTTTATGTTATAAATGTGTTTGTGTTTATATAGTCTATCTTTGTCAAGAAGTAAATAATGATTATTCTCATCAGAATTTCACATTAAATATTATTTTTTGGTGTTTTCATATTTAAATCTACAGTTCAATCATCTCACATTATTTTTAAAATATCATGGTACAAAAATGCTTTAGAAGAAGATAACAACAAGAGTAGTAAGGAAAGATATATCAGAAATACAAGCCAAGGGTCCAGCTAGATTTTTCTGATTGGGTTCAGGGGCTATCGGTTAGTGTGGTAAGTAAACAGTATGCAAGTTAGCAGTGTTAGTTAGGATGGATTTGGGTATAAATTGTATGTTTGAAAGTGAGGGAGGAAGAATTAAGATAGGGAAAGAGAGTCAACAAAAGGGCACATTAATGATGAGTCATTGCTGTGGACAACTGAAGTTCAGGCCAATGTGCAAAACTGAGTCAACTGTGTGTTGAAGTCAGGCTCCTGAGCCGTGACGGTGCTGTGCTGTCTGCCTGCCAATTTCTGTTCCTCATGGCTGAGGGTCACTCCAGATGGTTAACCTGGAGTTCCATTATGTGCACCCAAAAATGCCCACAGATGACTGCCAAAGAAAGTGCTAAAGGCACTATCAGAATCATCTACATTCTCTACAGGACGCTGACATTTCTTTTCTTGTTTCTCTTTAAAAATTTCAGGTAAATGTGAAAACACAGATGATTAGGTTATGTTGTCTGCATTTGTTAGGTAGAATCAAATTGTAGTTGTGTCCCGCACCCAGGAGGTGTGCCATACACCCTTACATTGTGCCCATTAGCTGGGGGCATACCAAACCCTTCCTCTACCCCTCCCAGTTGAGTTTAATTGTGTTTTTCTCTTGTGTGGGTGGGTACTTGTTCATCTACTGCTTTTGGATCAGTATTGAGTGCATTGGATATTTGCTTTTCCATTCTTATGATACTTTACTAAACAGAATGTTCTCCAGCTCCATCCAGGTTAATACAAAAGATGTGAACTTTCCATCACTTTTAAGACTGAATAGTACACAATAGTACACATGGTATTTCATGGTACACATTTATCACAGTTTATCAATTTGTTCAGGTGTAAATGGGCACTTTGATTCCACAGATTGGCGATTGTGAATTGAGCTACAATAAACATTCTATTGCCTACATCCTTATGGTAAAATTATTTTTTTCTTCTGGGTAGATATCTAGTAATGGGATTGTGGGATCAAATGGAAGGTATACTCTTGGTTCTTTGTGGAGTCTCCATACTTCTTTCCAAAAATGATGCCTGCACTTCTAGGTAAATGTGCTATTAAGCTGGGAATTCTTATATTAGAGAATGAGCTGGGATAGGACAAATATGACTTTGGGTTTTAATTCGTGTTTGTTAGCTACACGGGCTTTGAGAAAAACAGGACAACTCTGGGTATCTAATGTCCTCATTTTTAGAAATATCAACAACACTGGTCACCTGCCTATCACTTCACCTTAAAATAACCCCAAACACCACTGTGTTTTGAAAAGACAAACTAAAATGTACCTTGTGTTTTCACCTCCATTTACCAACTGAGATTAGAAAATACTCACCATGAATTTAAAAGTGAATTTGAACTTAGTCCCTGGGATGGAATCAGGGTTAACAGAATATTGCAAAATTTCTTAGAAATCCCTAATTTAATATTCTTCAAGGAGAAGAGAGTATTATTACCTCAGGTCCTTAATACTGGCCTCAACAGATTCCCAAACCTTAATATCTCTAGTCTACTAGGGACAAAATAAATAATACCCTCATTCATTTTTTTTTTTCTGGATAATATATCTGGATCTTCTCTTAATTTTTTTTTTTTCCTCCAAGAGTGGGGTCTTTCCACCATGGTGTTAGAGTTGACAACATTGCAGTTCCGTTTGTTCCCTGCAGGGGGAGAATGTGAGTCTTAGGTGTGTGGGGAAGCATCCAGCTTTCTCCCCTCTGGAGCTCTCAGAGTTGGCAGCCATTCGCACCTCACCCCCTAGCTCCTTTTTGCACGTGCAGCCACACTCATCACGTTGGGGTGCAGTTCATCTTTCATGGCTGGCAGGCTGCCAACATGGCTTTGAACTGTGGAAAATCTGAGAAGTGCTTGATAGCTTTTTATATAGCTTGGTTTGATACCAATAACTCTTGAGTGTGGATGTCAAGGCAACAAAGCTGCAGCTCACAAAGAAAGAAAAATAATAATAAAATAAATCCCCAAAGATTATAAGTGAATAATCTGTGAAAGGCTCAGAAGAATTATCCTATTGTTTCTCAGCAGGTTACTCAGAGGGCCTTGTTAATTAAGGTTCAGGACCCAAAAGGGAATCTGTCATCAAGTCACCATTCCTCCTGCGTACATAACAAATTGCTCACATAAACTGTCCCCAAATCTCATCATCTCTTACTTCCCTCCTCCATGAACTTTAAAGCATTGTGCTATTATACTAGCCTGCACTTCCATTATGTGAGAGGCACAATTTGGCTTTAGCTGTAATTTTCAAATATTTATGAAAGCAAGATTAGAGGCAGAACTAAATGCGATCTGTGCACATGTCCGTTGAATTAATAACTTCAGTATTTTATGAGGTTGGAGGACCAGAGAGAGAGGTGGGGAACAAGGCAGGCTGGGACAGCCCCCCCTCCCAGGTTTATACAGATGAAAATTGATATTCATTTGTATTAGGATAATTTCTCTATGAGAGCCGCTAAAAGAGAGTGGCTAAATCTCAGACTTAGCTCACTGCTCTTCTGAAATCACAGCATTAACAACAGGCTCGGGTTTTAGTTGGTGTGTATTTTCTTCCCGTGAAGGGCCCCCAAAGAGAAAAAAGAGAGGCATAGATGAGTTTTAAATAAATGGAGCCATGCCAAAGAATTCGACATAGTCATTTGTCTTTGGTCCTTAAACAGAACAGAGAAAGAAGTTCTTGGAGTCAACTTTGGGCTGTGTGGAACAATGTCAATTCAAAATAATTGGAATTTATTACCATAAACTAAACAGAATAGGCAAGTGCTTTCTTTCTCCTTCCTAAACTTTACTTTTATTGTACTTAGTCCTATCAAAGTATAAAAAAGGAAAGTACATATTGTCAAATTTAGAATCATCTTGGGATAATTTTGCAGACGATATTCAATTATGGTACTTGATTTGTCTAAACTTTTCCCATAAGCAGCCACCTTGCTTTATTTCCACATCATTAAGCTCTCTTTTGATCTTTCGCTGCCAGCACTTTCCCATCTTTCCCCATCTTTCCTTGGCAGCATGGTTTGGGAGTAAAGGTATTGAGCAGTAAATCTAGTGCTGTGGGGTGTTATACTGTTATTTCATGGAAGTATGTCAAATCATAGTTTGAAGTCCTAACCCACACCACCATGCACATAGGAATGCTTCCTTATTTGGAAATAGGGTACATAGAGAAGTAATTGATTAAAAGTGAGGTTATTAGGGTGGAACCAAATTCAATATGGCA
The DNA here is from genome assembly GCA_963573935.1 of Arctocebus calabarensis. NCBI lineage: Eukaryota > Metazoa > Chordata > Mammalia > Primates > Lorisidae > Arctocebus > Arctocebus calabarensis. The sequence goes on from CAUYON010047664.1 coordinate 29,928, forward strand.
AGTGTCACAGGCAGGCATATATGAAAAATGCCATTGGAAAAAAAAGACAGTCATCTATAAGCCAAGCAAAAGACTGGAAACATACCCTTCCCTCATTGCCCTCAGAAGGCAGCAACTCTGCCAACATCTTGATTTTGAATTTCCAAACTCCAGACGGTAAAGCAATACATTTTTGTTGTGCAAGCCATCCAGTCTGTGGTCCTTTGCTGTGCTGTGGTGGAGCTGCCAAACTAAGTTGTGTAACTATCAATTGTTTTCTAGGTAACCTGGGGCTTGTGAATTCTTGCCTCTGGGCCTTTGTTTGCTTAAATATAATAGAGCAATAATTTTCCTTGTTTCAACTATGTTAAAGATAGGGGAAAAACTTGGGTTAAGATAATGATGTTTGAAATAGCTAAAGTATATACTATTGTGTATACTATTTGGTGCCAGGCCACAAATAGAAGTTCATAGAAATAAAATGGCATAGTGTTTAAAATGATCATTTCACTGCTAAAATATCTGAAATTAAGTATTATTCATCTCTAAGGGCTAAAGACATTAACAAACTATGGATAATTTTCAGAATGACACCAAGAATAGTTTAGCGACCAGGGCAATAATCTAGGTAGAAAAATAAGAACTAAAATAAAATAAGCCAGATAAAACTTGCACAGGTGAATCAGAAAAGACCCTGTAAATGGTGTTTCTTGGAAGTGAAATAATAGACCATAACACAGTCTCAAAACTTTCGTGTATTATTTCATGTATGATCTATGTATTATAATTATCATGAATGTAACTTAGACAAACTTATGTTTGGTTTAAGAGCCTGGGTTATTCATTCTAATTTATACCTGTATGAAATTCACATTGGTTTGTATACAGATTTTAAAGTCTTATATTCCAAGTGTAAAGTTAATCATGAAAATTAAAGTATTAGTAGCTATCTTTGGACCCAAGGAAATGTGCAAAGTATTTTTAAAGCTCCTACCGTTTACCCATTTAATTGGAGGCAACCTCCATGGAGAATAGACCTGTGCTTCTTTTTTTACTCCAAAGGAAGACAATTCAGTTTTAATAAGACCACAAGTACATTCCCATCAAAAAAAGAAAGGAAGGAAAGGGAAAGGAAAGGAAGGGAAGGAGCGGGAATTATTTAAATCCAATCTGAAGGTGAATTAACACCAACCCATCTTTCCCCTGAAGAGAGTTCTTCCTCAACCCTAAAAAATATTCAAAGTCCTCCTAAAAATCAACATGGACCCTTCCCAACAGAAAGCTTTAAATAGGTAGACTAACATCTCTTTGCTCAGATTGAGAAAAGTAAATGAAAAATTTTCAACATATATTTATTCTCTGGTGTTTGAAGTACGGTATAAGCTTTCATAAGGAGTGAATATTTTATGACTTTGAGCAGCTTATAAAAAGATATCATCAATATATTTATGAGATAGCGTTTATGAGTTTTTAAGAAAGTATTATGATTACATGTATTTTGATTAGCATAATAATTTTACTAATCAGCCCCGTATTACAAAAGAAGATTCTGCTGTACTATCTCTTTGGGAAACAGCAAAGTGACATAATTACAGACAGGGCAGAACTCACCACTAAAGGGTATTCCTGGGGCACACCATTTTAAGAGGAAGCTGGATAGAGAAAAAAACAACGTGAAAGATGAACCCTCACAGCTTTTCCTGCAAACTGACAGGATTAGGAGAGCAGGATTAGGGACAGTTTCTATATGATGTATAAAGGGCTATAGCTCATTACTGGTTCTTCCCCCAATTGGCTTAATTTGTTCCCTGCAGTGATAAATGCTGAGTCTGGTTCGAAACCCACTTGCCAATACTGAAACAGCTTGGATGCTCTCGACTGTCATGTTAACTCAGCCAAACTGTCATTTGCAGAAACCTTTACAAATTTACTTTGTATTGAGCTGGTAACATCTGACTAATTTCTACTAATACTGCATAGCAGCTATAACCACTTTTGCAAAGCACATTAGCCTTGTTTTAACTGGCATCATAAATAATAAATTCAAACTGCTGGGAATTGGCTCATATTCCATATTGCTTTTTGACGTATCTTTGGAGTCAGGTATATTATTTTACACTAATGATTCTGCTAAAGCCAGAGGCTTTTGTCTGTTATTCTTACATCCCAACCAAATATGTTTTTTTTTAAATAATGCATCAGGCACTCTTTTTTTTTTTCATATCCCAATGTTCTAATCTTATCTCCAGAAAATAAAAATATATAATTATCCAATAATTCTTTGGCAACTCAAATGAGCCCTAGGCTGTTTTCTCAAAACTCCTGTAAGCCATCTATACCCCAACTTCTCTCTCTGGGTTAGCATTGTAGTACTAGCACCAAGGTATAGGGCAGGGCTGGGGAGCCTGCAGCCTTAAAGCCACATGTGACCTTCCAGGTTTTTAAGTGTTGCTTTTTCACTGAATTCAAAATTTATAGAATAAATCATTTTATCACTCATATTACTCAGCCATCAAAAACAATGGAGACTTTGCAGCATTTGTACTAACTTGGGTGGAGGTAGAACACATTATTCTCAGTGAAACATCACAGGAATGGAGAAGCATGAATCCTATGTATTCGACTTTGATTTGAGGACAATTAATGACAATCAATGACACAGTGGGGTATGGGGAAAGGAGAGAACAGACAGAGAAGGAGGGAGGGGGAGAGGGAAAGAAAACCAAAAAAAAAAAAAAAAAGAAGAAAAAGAAAAAAGAAAATAGTATCTAACTTTCATATAAATTG
>CAUYON010047665.1:0-41275 GCA_963573935.1 Arctocebus calabarensis
TGGCATCACAGCTCACAGCAACCTCCAATTCCTGGGCTCAAGCGAGTCTCTTGCCTCCGCCTCCCAAGTAGCTGGGACTACAGGCGCCCGCCACAACGCCCGGCCATTTTTTTGGTTGCAGCCGTCGTTGTTTGGCGGGCCTGGGGGCTGGATTCGAACCCACCAGCTCAGGTGTACGTGGCTGGCGCCTTAGCCCGTTGAGCCACAGGCGCCAAGCCATAATGCCAACTATTGAACACCAAATTTCCTGAGTGACTTAAGGAATGACTCTTCCCCTCATAACTCATCATTATGGGCAGGACAGACACGGGCAAGAGCTGTCCCCACTCCACCCTGCAGTACAACCTCGGTAAGGAGAGGCACAGAAACAGAGACTTGAGGACAGGGTTGTTCTGTGAGTTTTACCTCCCACACCACCCAATTAAGTCTCCACACTTTCTCTTCACACTGCATGTGAATCTGCTGGGATTTTCTGGGTCATCTGGGTGCTCTGGGTATCCTGGAAGCCCTGCCTTCAGTGCCCCCCACTGAATCTGCTGAAAAATGCTAGATGCTTAAGCGTAGTCACAGGGTTTCAAGGTACGTTCATTAAAAAACTATCCAGTGTCCTACCTCTCCCTATACGAGGAAAATTCCTAATGGAATTCTGCACAACTCTTCTTCTTGTGCTGTGAGGCTAAGGTCAAAAATCCTTTCCACAAAACAGCAGCAGCCAAGTTTACACACCAAAAGTCCTAATAGGAGACCTGGAAATAGAGGGCCTTCTGCCATCCTTCCAGGAAAGGCAGAGGTCCTCCTCCCAAATATTTTACAAGCTCCTACACTTTAGAAATCTTAACTGTAACTAGAATCTGACTGATGTTTTAAGTAAGTGAAATATGTTCCAACTCAGCCAATATTCTTTGCCTTGCATTTAGATAATTTAAACTTCCTAGCAACTCTAACTATTAATTCTGAGTTTTATGAGAGTTGGATATGAACACATTGGATTCCAGGGGTGCAAGTGTCCTGGAACTCCTGGAAAGGTTCTTGGAAAAGGAGAATTCTTTTTTTACTTCTAATTATTAAACTTTTGGGACATAAAAGGTACTTAGGGTATCAAATCATAGAACTGATATGGTATTTCTTTCCTCAATTCTGCCTTGAAAACAGCAGCCTATCCATGTCCCCTACCCTGCCACAGCACCTATAACATTGCTGTCATTTCATCTGCACACCTTTCTGCCCACAAAACCATAAAAGGTCACTGAGGCTAGAAACCACAGCTCGCTTGCCCTTATATTCTTGGTGACTAGCACTGTGCCGAGAAGTAAAACATGCTCAGACATTTGATGACAAATGAATTGGCGCATCTGGGACACTCTTCTTTGTCTTCTACAACCCACAGCAAGTGACCACGGGCTGTTCAGTTAAAACACCAGAAGAGACTGGCAGGGATGCTCTGTTTGCTGTTTACAGAAGGCCCCTAAGAGACTCATCCATCACCAGCCACCTGGGGTTTTCTCATAGCAGGCATGGACCCTCAGGACACAGGGGGTGCCTGGGATCAGAGCCAGCACAGGGCACCAAGGCTACCAGGGAAGGAGGGAGGGTTCAACAATGAATGTAGAGAAAGCTGCAATTACTAAAGAGCCATTTCTGGAGAAGAAAAGGAGAGAGAGGGAGAGAAATAAAACAGATCTTTTTTAACCTTAAATATTACCCATTTTATTTATGCCTAAGGAAAGTTCTTCATCACAGCATGTCTGGGTCTCTGGAAAAGATATTTTCCTTTCCTTGGGCACCCAGTGGCAAAGCCTGCGCCTTCTCCACAGATACTAGCTGTTGTTCAGTGTACAATGATTATTTGTAGTTAAAATGCCAAGGAAATGAGCAATTTTTACAGTTTTCCTGGCTAACCTGGCTCCCTTGGAGAAGACAGAAATGAGATTTTACACTGAATTAGCCATGTTTTCAAGAAGGCAATTCCACTGATCCTGAGATTAGCAGTGGTTTCAGCATCTGACCCTCTGCTGACCTTATGCTTTGAAACTTATTCAGAGATTTGTGGGAAAGAGGAAAGGAACCAACCTGAAAGTGACATGGGCACCTTTAAAGCACCTGTTCTTTTCTATAAGACTAAGGGACATTTCTAAATCATGGGTGACAAAAATACGTGCAGCCAACATTGGAGGGTGGTGATGGAGGCGGGGGAAGCGTCAATATTATAGAATTTGAATACAATTCCTATAGAGGTCATAGCATATAAAAGGTAGGCAGAAAGAATGTATGAGGAATATGAGGACCAGGCCAAAGTACACACACTTGGAGTATAAATATGTCATGCAAAAAAAAAGCTGCTTTTAGAAATTCTTCAAATATATTGTTAATAGAGGCAAATGAAGTGATCTTTCCCGGGCTGTTCTGTCACTGGATGTGGCTGCTTCTCCTCAGGTCTCTGTGTCTGTGTTCCCCCTTCCTCCTAAGCTCTTATCCTTTTCTCGATGACCTACAACTCAGCCCACAACTCCCAGATGGACAGGGCAGCCTCCCTCTCCCCACCTATGTCCTCAAGATCAACTCTCTGGCTTTCCCATCCCCGATGAGGCCTCCTTCCAAGGCACCCAGAGGCGATCCCTCCTGCTGTTAGCTCTGTCCCTTCTCTCTCCTGGCCCCTACCTGTGGCTCCTTCCTCACTCCTTACTTCTTTTTAGAGTCTTACTTTGTCATCCTGGGTAGAGTGCCGTGGTGTCATAGCTCACAGCAACCTCAAACTCTTGGGCTGAATCAATTCTCTTACCTCAGCCTCCCAAGTAGCTGGGACTACAGGGGCCTGCCACAATGCCTGGCTAGTTTTTCTATTTTTAGTAGAGACAGAATCTAGCTCTTGCTTAGGCTGGTCTCGAACTCCTGAGCAATCCACTAGCCTCGGCCTCACAGAATACTAGGATTACAGGTGTGAGCCATTGCACCCAGCCTCATTCCTTACTTCTAACCATGCTCCAATCTGCCACCCCAGGCCTCTGCCACCTTCAGTTTGCACCACCAGAGAGAAACATGGTGATAAAAATTGCTTTATCACTGACTACCAATGAAAAATAGTCTCCACAATCTCACTTGACCCTACTTTTTCTACCCTCTTTTTGTGTCACTCTTTAAAACACACATACTACAATACACGCACACAATTTTTTACTACAGAAAATGTCAAACATTTATAAAAGATCGTGGTATTCACTCTTACTACCTATCACCCAGTTTTAGCACTTATCAGCATGTGGTGTGGCTGATCTTGTTTCATCTGCATGCACCCTATTCACTTTGCCCACCACCCCCAAAATGGGTTATTTTAAAAACAAATTCCAGACAAACCATCATTTGATCCATAAATACTCCAAAGACAAATACTCTGTCAAAGACAAGGTTCTCTTAAAAACAATGACACTGGGCTCGGCGCCTGTGGCTCAACGGGCTAAGGCGCCAGCCACGTACACCTGAGCTGGCAGGTTCGAATCCAGCCCAGGCCTGCCAAACAACAATGACTGCTGCAACCAAAAATGGCCAGGCGTTGTGGTGAGCGCCTGTAGTCCCAGCTACTTGGGAGGCAGAGGCAAGAGACTCGCTTAAGCCCAGGAATTAGAGGTTGCTGTGAGCTATGATGCCACAGCACTCTATCCAGGGTGACAGCTTGAGGCTCTGCCTCAAAAAAAAAAAAAAAAAAAAAACAATGACATTGGACGGCGCCTCTGGCTCACTGGGTGGGATACTGGCCCCATATACCGAGGGTGGCAGGTTCAAACCTGGCCCCAGCCAAACTGCAATGGAAAAATAGCCAGGCATTGTGGTGGGCACCTGTGGTCTCTTCTACTCAGGAGGCTGAGGCAAGAGAATCACCTGAGCCCAGGAGTTGGAGGTTGCTGTGAACCGTGACACCATAGCACTCTACCAAGGGCAATGGAGTGAGACTCTGTCCTTACAAAAAAAAGAGAAAAACCATAACACTACTATCATCCCACCCCAAAATGGCTTGAATATATATACATATTTTTTTTGAGACAAGAGTCTCACTATGTCACCCTTGGTAGAGTGCCGTTCCATCACAGCTCACAGCAACCTCAAACTCTTGAGCTTAAGCAATTCTCTTGCCTCAGCCTCCCAAGTAGCTAGGACTACAGGTCCCCGCCACAACGCCCTGCTATATTTTGTTGGTTTTCATTGTTATTTAGCAGGCCTGGGCCAGGTTTGAATCTAGCAGCCTTGGTGCATATAACCGGTGCCATAACCACTGTGCTATAGTCACTGAGCCTAAATAATTTCTTAACACTATTAATATAGAGAGTGTTAAGATAGTCCCAGGGACTTCAGACGTATTTTGTTTTTCAGTTTGTTTGAAATGGAATCTAAATCCAGTCAATCCATGCATAGGATCCAACCCTCCCCTTCCTTTAGCCTCTTTTATTCTGCAGATACCTTAACCTCGCCTTCTCCACAAGGCCCAGCCCAGATGATCACTCTCCCATCTACCAGGCTTTGCTCAAGCTGTACTCAATACCCAAAATGTCCTTAGCCCCAGTGCCCAAATGCTGCTCAAAATCCAGGTCAAGTACTGCCCCTCTGAGGAATCTTCCCTGACTGTCACCAACCCTCTCGTGGGGTCTGCCGGAATACCTGATCCCCACCTCACTTGGGGCATTTACCCTTTCCTAGGATCACCTTGGGAGTTCCTTATCTCCCCTTCCGTTCTGTCTGATTTATCTTTACAGCCTAGATAGAACCTAGCACAAAACCCTGTGTTTGGCACTGCTCAGTAAATCATTTTATAAGTGTTATATTTAATAATACAAACAGAGACGTCGAGAATGGCAGGAGTATCTCACATGTCTTCATCCTCCCTCTTCACTCTCACTCATTCACTTAAGAGATATTTGTGGCCTAACTGCCGCAGGTTGGGTGCTCCGAAAGGGACTGATGACCAAAAACTTATATTACTTGGCACAAAAATAAAAGTGGCACTTTCACCATCACCAAAATACCTGAAGCCTGTAGAGGCAAAATTAATCCTTCCAAGTCAACATTAACATTATGATACTCTTCCTAACAGATAGCATTTGTTCCTTTTTACAAGTAATATTCAATGTAAAAATGAGAATTAAAAAACTGTGTAATGCCTGGTCTTGGGATTGTCAGGGACTGTCAGGGCATCTCGGTCGGTGTGCATCATTCCTCCAATCCACAAACATTAACTGAACATTTGTTACATGCCACACATGGATGCCAAGTGGAAAATGCAGACAGTCCCTAGTACAGCAGGGAAGATAAAATCAAGAACAAAATTTCCAACAATCCCAGGTCTCTGGAAACTGTAAGGTCCAAGAAACAACCAGGGAAATTCTTGGAGGAGCTGGACTTTAGGCTGAGCCTACTCACAAAGAAATCTTAAGACCCTAACCTGTCAGTGCTTCCTTTTGCACAAGAGTGGAAGACATGAAGGGTTTCGTTTGAAAACAGAAGCAAACAGCTGTGCACATCTTCATGGGACTCACACCCACATTACATGTCCATTCCCTCTAATGGGTTCCAACCATGACCACAAATGTAAAAAGAAACCTTTTTAAAACCAGAAAAAGCATAAAAGGACAAATTCTCAAAGGAGAAAAAATTCATAATGAAATAAGGTGCCAAAGTACTTAACAGGCCTTTAAAAGAGTGTTTGAGAGGTACAATCCCTTTCCTACTAGACTATGAAGATCTATTTCCTTAAAAGAAAGGAAATTAAATATAATAAATAGTTCACAGAATAACCCTCGTACCACTGCTCCGTGAGGTTTGCTCTGCAACCCCATATCCTCCAGGCATTTGTGAATTCTTGGCCATCAAGCACTCAATCTGTTCTTTAAAATTGTGGCTGTTTGTGTGTACAAAAATACCAATACACAGTATCTGTTCAGAATACCTTTATAATGCCCTTAATAAAATCTGACAGTTTTCACCAAATGTTCCAGTAATTTAAAACATCTAGTGTTCAAGCTCAGACCAGGATGAAGTGCTTGTTATTTGACAATGATAAAATAGCACTTTGGGGAGTTTTTGGACCTGGGGCAGGGGCAAAAATAAGAAAAACTTCTGAGAGGAGGTCAGGCTGCCTCCTAAGGCCGATCAAGGACGTCAACTTTTAGTCACAATGGCAGGTGGGTCTTTCTCCTAGAACAGCAAAAAGATAAATGCTAGAATACAAATTTAAGAAACACCCCTAGGCGGTGCCTGTTGCTCAGTGGGTAGCGCACCAGCCCCATATACCAAGAGTGGTGGGTTCAAACCTGCCCCAGCCAAATTGCAACAAAAAAAATAGCCGGGCATTGTGGCAGGTGCCTGTAGTCCCAGCTACTTGGGAGGCTGAGGCAAGAGAATCACCTGAGCCCAGGAGTTGGAGGTTGCTGTGAGCTGTGTGACGCCACGACACTCTACCAAGAGCAACAAAATGAGACTCTATCTCTATAAAAAAAAAAAAAAAAAACACTGCTTACCAGATTAAAAAAATTATATTTAATTCACTGTCCTCCAAATATTTAAGGGAGAGAATCTTAAAATTTTATTCTAGAATACCAACATGTTAAATAATATAAACAAAAAAATCTATCTTATTGACACTTTTTTCTTATAAAATATGATGTTATCACATTTGTTCACCAGCCACATTTAGAAACAAAAGTTACTAAGGTGTACAAACACAATTATGATCCTCTTTAAGAAAATACAGGGACACTTGAAAGCAAAGCACAGAAATTCACAGAATAATAACAAAGTTCCCTAAAAGACCTCCCTCGTCATCACTGGAAAAAATCCCACAGGAACCACACACAGTAGAGACTCAAAACTCAGTTTGGAGGGGTCTTGTTTCCTCCACTGACATTGCACAGATGTGACTATGTGCCAGGCACTGTGCTGGGCTCAGGCAGCTAAGATCACAGACAGTTGACCTGCAGATAGGTTATGTTTGGTAATTGCTTTTCTTCATTTCAAGTAAGTTTAATTTAGAAGCAGGGAGATCTCACAGAAACATCCAGGTATCTGGGTTCTCTTGAAAAACTAAAAGATCTAGAGGGACTTTACCCAACAAATGCAAGCAGTGTAACCCCAATAATTCTGCAACAATAAAAAAAAAAAAAAAACAGAAAAATCAAAAGATCTAGCACCATGGGCCCAGTATTCCCTCATTGGCCACTTCCAGCTAGAGAAGAGAAGCCATTGACCCCAGGGCAAAGGACATGCTGTCCAGCTTGCCATAGTCCCCACCATACTCTACTATCACCCCAACAACACACTCAGCACTTCTTGAATTTACGCTCACTGTCTGTCCTAATAGGTACCTGAGTTTGTTGTTACCACTCCAGGAAAAGAAAAGGGATAAAAATGGCTGCTAAGCTTAAGAAGCACAGAGTCTAAAGGAGAAGTGAGATATATGATAAATTGCAACAGGGTATGATGCAAACCATAGCAGAGGGATGGCCAGAGGTCAACAGAAACCTTACGGAAGATGTGAGTTACTCCACCAATGGGAGTGGAGCTAACTAGGGCACGTTCACAGGGAAGGTGACAGGGAGAATCTTGGAGGAGGAGAAGAGGTTGGTCAGGTGGAAAAGTGGGAGTAAGTCACGCTATGTGTGCAAAGAGATGAGAGAGCTAAAGGAATGTGGAGTTTTCTGGAGATGGGGCTGGGCAGAAAAGGACCTTCTACTGTCCACACATAAGTAACTTTGAAGTTACATCTGGGGTTACAAGGAGCCAAGCAAGCTATTTAAGCAGAGGCCGGCGTGATCAGATGTGGGTTGTAGGTAAAGACACTGGCAATGGTGTAGAATATACTTGCTGGCTCCCACCCCCGCTGGTACTAAGGCGCACCCCTTTGTGTTAGCTTCCTAGTGCTCAGAAGCCCTACTTTCTCTGCCAGTGATACATGTCTTGACTAACTCACCAGTTATCTCTTTCTCAGGCTGATATGGGTCAATGCAGTTATCTTTCTTGAACTGGCAAAATGAAAATACTGTGAGGCAAAATACAACCCTACATCTTCAAAAAGGTCAAAATGCAGTAACCTAAGTCTCTACTGTTGATCTCAGTCCCACACAACAAAGACATCCTCCTTTACCTGCCACGTTTTCTTTCCGCACTTACATGTCAAAAATGGTCAGTCAAGAACCTAGAAGCTTCTGATAAAATGTCTTCCATTCTATGTGTGGCATGAGTTTGATTTTCTTCATAGACAAATGACAACCACACATGCCCAAACATTGTTCTCAACTCCCCATAAATGAGCCACCCAGAACACACCAAGTCACTTCCAACTCCCAAGCAGGGGCTAAGGGTAGAGAGGAGGTAGATAAGAACAAAGAAGGACCCTTTCCCTCAGAGCCTGCTGGCCCGTGCCTGAGGAAGCAACAGCACACAGAGGCCTACAGCAAGGACACTGTTACACAGAAAGGAAATGAGATGCAAAAGACAGGCATGTCCCTCAAAGCAATGAAAATTAAATCAGGTTCACTTTCCTCTCTTAAGTTCAATCAAATCTCAAAAAAAGCTAAGATAGGCAAATTGACAAGAGGCTTTTTTAAACCATCTCGAAGTTGTAATAACCCCAGACTATTTCCCAGACCTTTTACTGTTATAACAAACAAACCCATCTTTCACTTCTTGTCATTTACAATTACCATGCCATAATTGAAAATCGGTGACTCACCATGGGGCTTAGGGGAGAGAGAGGGCTGCTATCTCTGAGCTGTCACTGTGATCATCGCAGAATAAACAAACAATACCAAGAGTTCTTTCTTTGTCATAGTTTAACTACATATTGAAGACACTGAAAATCTTATACTCTGTAATTTCCCTCATTCCCTAAAGATGGCATGATATTTCAAAGCATTTTCCCCTTCAAAATATGGCTTTTCTCTTCTTCAACAACCAAGATCAGGTCTGCACCAAAAGGCTTCAATGTAATTTTGAGTCTATTTGTAGGAGCCAAGAATTCAATTAAGAGTAAAATTATCTTGTTAGGATTTGAGCAATTCAGCCAATTAACCCTCTTGTGACTCAACTCTGCTGGAAAAAGAGCTTGAATTGTCTGACAAAAGACTGCACAAAATCAAAAGAACAGACGAGGGCAGGGGTGAAGGGTTCCAGAAATCTGGATCCTGTCTGCAACTCTGCCTGTTAGCAAAGTCACACAATGCCCTAAGCCTCTGACCTTTAGGAATGCCTCGGAGAGTACAGCTCCCCTCTGCAAGGGGCTGCATAACTTTTAAGAATTTCTTTGAGGGCCTTTAATTCTCCCCTCCTGCAATAGGATTTAGCCAATGTCCTTAACTATGTATAAGTTTGCAAACTTCAAAAAGTCAACAGCAGAAACACTGAGCTTGTTCATTGTGAACGAGCTCTATTTCCATGATGGGATGAAGATGAGTTTCATCCTGTAATTAAAAGGAAAGAAGACAGCCTTGGTGGTGTGGGAGAGGCAGTCTTTCCCTTGCACCTGTTCCAGACCAGATTCTCTCGCCCTGCACACTCTCACCTTGGTCGCCTCTTCCACACTCTCCCTCAGGGCCTGCAGCTCCGCATCGTACTGCTCCTTCAGCCTGTCCATCTCCTGATCGTGGCTGGAAACCTCCTCTTTCAGCGCTCCCTTCAGGGCAGTGAGTTCCCGTTCCCGCTTTCTCAAGAGGTCTTCTTGCTCCTCCTTGGCAATCAGCAGATCTTGAAGATCCTGCTTTGCCTGTAAGAGCTCCTAGGGGCAGGAAACACAAGGTGAAGGTCAACATCTTGGTGGGGAGGCCCTGCATCCCCAACTCCGGTGCAGCCATCAAACATACAGCCACCTGCCTTGTCTTTGTGTGCTCTTCCTTCCTCACCCTGCACAACCATTTGGATCATTTCTTCCTTTCCCCCTGCACCTGTTATAGATGTGATCATGCCCTTGGATCCATCTGTCTTAACTTCTTGGAGACTTGGTCGAATGTGAGGGAGGAAAGCGAAACTGATGTAACTTACACTGCTCTGCAGCGCCGTGCCTGCTCTTCCATCTTGGTTCTTTTCTGCATAATAGCCTGTTTTTCTTGCTGTTGCCCTCTACCCACTGCTGCTTCCTGGGGACATGCGGACTCACTGGCCCCACTTGCTTCATACCCCTGGAACCCTGTGTGTGGGCAAACCCCAGTCCTCATCCCTCTCACTCAGGAAGACTCAGCCGCTTTCCTTCTATCCCCTTTGTCCATCTGAGCAGAGCGCAATATTCACATTTTTTCCTCCTTAACTGCCAAGAGTTCACAAGGAAGGTCACAAAACTGGGGCAACAAGTTCCACTGCAAATCACTTTACCTAAACCCAAGTGTGTCATCCAGAGGTTCAGCATTCCTTTCACTTCAACAGCTTTGTCCTGGACTTTCCCAGAGCCCTCCGGGGCAGGGCTCAGCTTCACCTACAGACTCAGCTGGGACCTGGGCAGTCCTGTAGAGACCGTGGCTTCCTCCTCCCCTCCCCTCTGCACTCCAAGCCCTCTCCTTGCCCGGGTCACTACAAAGGAAAGGCACTGCCCCTTGCCAGCCCACTCCTGTTTTCATTCCCTCAGTCACCTTTTCTTTCTGCCATTTTGTTCTTTTCTATTTTCTTGAATCTTGGCTATTCTTAGCTTTACCACAGTAACTTTTTGAAAGAGTAATTTTTTTTTTTTTTTTAGAGACAGAGTCTCACTTTGTCACCCTCAGTAGAGGGCCATGGTGTCACAGCTCACAGCAAACTCCAGCTCTTGGGCTTAGGTGATTCTCTTGCCTCAGCCTCCCGAGTACCTGGGACTACAAGTGCCCGCCACAACACCTGGCTATTTTTTTGTTGCAGTTTGGCCGGGGCCAGGTTTGAAACCACAACCTTCAGTATATGGGGCCGGGCGCCCTACTTACTGAGCCACAGGTGCAGCCCAAAAGCATAATTTTTTAAGTACTTAATCCTCAGTTTTTCATTTTCTTTTCTATTTCCTTTTGTTTGTTTATTTGAGACAGAGTCTTGGTATGTTACCCTCTGTAGAGTGCTGTAGCATCACAATTCACAGCAATCTCAAACTCTAGGGCTTAAGCCAGTCTCTTGCCTCAGCCTCCCAATTAGCTGGAACTACGGTGCCTGCCACAACGTCCTGCTATTTTTTTTGTTACTGTTGTTTAGCAGGCCTGGGCCAAGTTCAAACCTGCCAGCCCCGGTATATGTGGCTGGCACCCTAGCTACTGAGCTACAGCTGCTGAGCCTTAGTTTTTCTTTTTTTTTTATTCGTTTGTTTGTTTAGAGATGTGGTCTGCACTGTCCAGGCAGGAATACAGTGGCTATTCCCAGAAATGATCATAGCATACTACAGCCTTGGACTCCCAAGCTCAAGCTGAGTTCCCACCTCAGCCTCCTGAATACCCCGGACCACAGGCCCAGGCCAGCTTGAAAGCCCAGCTTCTGTTCACTGCCTCTACTTCCTGACTACCCATTTACTCTCTTACCCCTTGGCTTTTGTCCCTACTCTACTAAGACAGCCCCCTCCAAGGTCATCATGACCTCTGAATTACCATATCCAATGGCCTTTTCTCCATCCTCCACTTTCCTGACCCCACTGTGATCCTGTCTCCTCAAGATTCTCCTCTTCCTTGTAACGTAAAGAAACACACTCTCCTGTTTTCCTCCCACAGATCACTTTTTTTGTGATAATCTTTCCTGGCTTTTCTCTCCCTCTTCCCAAAAGCTACAATGATCCCCAAGAATGCAACTTCGCATTCTTCATTCTCTCTCAGCAAATTCATGTATTCTTTTTCTAACTATTATTTCTATGTAAATAACTCCCAAACTTTTATGTCGAGCCATTCTCTGAACTCAGACCTGATCTAACCTTCAATGGCCTGCCCCAATGATCCACCGGGATGTCCACCTGCCCCTCAGATTCAGCAGGATGACCATTTTAAGTGAATTCATCAGTTTCCTTCCTTGTCTCTTCCTGAACAGCACTCCCTGCCCCCTAAGCACACAAGCTCAGAAGTTCAGCAGCAACTTGGACCCCTCTCCCCTGTGTTCTTCACAACCAAAAAGTTACTTCTTTATCATCTTAGCTCCTTCCCATCGCCTCCCTGGGTAGGCCCTCCTCACCCCCAGTGCAGCCACCCATCTACTTCCCACATCCAGGCCCTCATCTGCACCCTCTATGGCAACATCCATGCAGCATCCTCTGTCTGGAGTGGCCTTCTCCCCTCTCAGGTCTCTCTCTCTCTCTGCCTTTCAGAAAATCTTTGAAGAGCTGGAAACAATACAATCTCCTCCAAGATGTTTTCCTTGATTACCCTTCCTGAATACACACCTCCTTTCAGTTGTTCTTCTCACAGCATTTAATGCTTTGTATTTTACATTCTACATATTTTAATCACTTTTCTTATCTCTCCCACTAGACTGTCAGTCTCTCGAAATAAGGACATAGATCTGATTCGTCATATCTTTGATGAATGGATCAGCGATAATGAGAGCACTCATCTGTCCTGTATGCAAACAAGTTAATGTGCACGGTGCAGCCAGAAGCTGGAGATGTCAGAATTCCAGTCTCGTCTATTCCCTCACTTGTGGCTTCTCAATAACAACATCTCTTCTTCTGGGGGGCTTCTGGGGAAGCAGAGGAATGGCTGCCACTTCGGGGCCTGGGAACTCAGAGATGGGAAGCTAGTTTCCATTTAAAAAGTGTGTCACTGATGACAGATGGAAACATTTATATTGGTTTAAGAATAAATGACAATGAAATCTCCTCCTTTTTCTTTGAGACACACACCTGCATTGAACTAGGGAACCTCTACAATCTCAGGGTGGAGACTAAGACTTTGCCCTCCAAGAACTTCACTAGCAGGTATTGATGAGCTCAAATGAGACTCTAAGAGATCTATCCAGGTAACAAAGGTAGCTATGGCCCTTTCAAAGCACCAAACACAGAGATCTTGTGAAACTACATCACATCCTGATTGATCAAAGGGGAGGCACTGCTGCTCCTGCCCAAACTCTCCTTATGAAGGACCAGAGCCTCCCCCCACTCACTATTGCCCCTGGCTCCCCCTTCAGGCTTCCTGGAGCCTCCTGCCAGCCTCTTCAAAGCAGACCCTGTGATTCTGACCCCTGTTTCCTGCTTTTACTCTCATATATTTCTCAATTGTTTTGATGATAAGACAGTTCCTCTTCCCACACTTATCTTTTCCAGGATATATCTGTGTTTTGTGTTGCCTTTTGTGTACTGCCGCCAATGCATGTCAAGAATTGAAGTTTTTATGGTCTGTTCTACACCAACATGCTGTTATCTGCAGTAGGAGCTGTTCCTTAAGTGGGCTGTGTTGCACAAATCCAATCAGATTACACCTCGCCATACCACTTAGGAGCACTGCAAGTTTTCCAGAGTAGAGACCAAAAAGTATGTGGCGTTTCAGAAACTTCTCTCCATCACCTCAAGTTTAGTTGCAAAGTCAAAGAAGGGAGAAAAAAGTACATAAACTTCAAAATAAAATATCCATTGGGGTGCACCTGTCCCTCTGTATAAAACAATCAGAGAAAACAGGAGAAAATTTTTGGCTATTCAGAATCAGCACTTTCCAAACCTTTATGCATTCAGAATAGCTCCCCACACATAACAAGTAGCCAAGAAATAAACACCTGGTGCGTATATATGTGTGTGCTGTGTGCTGGGACAGGGGAAAACTAGAAAGGTTGACTGTATTTGGTATTTACTGTGTATTAAAAACTATACTTAATGTCTTTATATAGTGATCAAGGAAATGCCATGAAGGATATCTGTAACAGTATGATCAAAATATTTCTGAATGTATGTGAATTGTACCCTGTGATTGCACCAATGTACATAATTATGATTCAATAAAATTATTAAAAAAAAAGAAAATAGATAATTCATTAAAAGAATACAAAATGTATTCAAAGTATGATACTAATGGAGTGATACTTTCTTCTGAAATAAAGAGAAAATTGAATTTCTAGTTTCAAATGAAGGTAGTACTTTTTATGAGACACATATGTCATTATCATCATCATTCTCAAGCAACCAACACTAAAAGAATGTCTCATTTAACTTGCTGAATTTCAAGAATAAAGAAATAAATTTTCAGGTGATAGACAAGCAAAGCAAGTTACCTCTCAGGGTAAAAACAAAATAGGCTGGGGTTTGGTTTCTTCATACTAACAATCATTGTCAGAAAACAATGGAAAATTCCATGTGGTCTCTGGCTGTGAACCCCTTATAGCAAAATGATCATGTCTGTAAGAGCATTTATAGTTGGCACAGCATTAATACAGCACATAGGTCAATAGTACCAACACGAATATACTTCACAATTGGAAAATCCAGTGTAGGAATACATTTAAAAAAAACTAATTTGTCCTATAAAGCATTTAGATGTATTTTCATATGCTTGTATTAATTTGATTCTTCTTTTTCTCTCTTGATCTACTGCTATCTGCGTCTTATGATTGGCTGGTACAGAAATATTTAACAAAGAAATCAGATGAGATTTAGCTAGATCCAGTTCTTCCAAAAGCCATTTTCCATAAAAGGAAAATTGTAAAACATGGGGTTTTTTTGTCCTAAAGAGGCTTTAAGTCAATCTCCCAATACATTACATCATCAATATTAGTGTTGTCATAAGACTTATTTACATAATATAGTTGAGTCTTACCACCAATGTCAGTATTACACCATATTGCAGTAAGATCATGATGTAATTCATTTTTGTTACAGAACGAACCAGTCAGAATCATAGAGATATTTCTGCCTTCCCAACAGAAGCTGCAGTTGAAGACAAGGACAGTCCCCCTATCATCTCACAGGCTTATATTGAGACTGGTTTCCATTGTGTGGTGTTATATACCAAGGCTCTCTCTTATGGGAAAGTCACAGGAGATATTTAGCAAACTAGTTTGGGCCCTAAAGTCACATTCCCTTTTCATCCCAACTTTATGGGGTGAAGGCACAGTCCACCCTACCTACCCCTTAGGAATTCTGACACAAGGTTTAAATGCATAGTTGAGTTTCCTGCTTAGGTAACAGCTCTCCACCTGGCAACCCACATAGTTGCATCTCTAATCCTGAGACCACTATATTAAGTTGGAAAAAAGAGAGTTGAGATGATGCAGGGAAGAACTGCATAGTTGTACTAACACCATTCCCGGCTTTTCTCCCCCAAGACCCCCAGAAAAGGAGAGAAATGTATTCAGTGGGAATGTACCCCTAGCACCCTTCTCTCATGAAGGGTGAGCACACACTCATGAAGGAAATGTAAGCCAGCCCTTTACACTTTATCTCCTCCCATTTTAGACTGAGACTGTCTCAATTGTCCATTCTGATTCTCCATTAGAACACCACTCTGAGCATGATTTGTAGCAGGGCATGCCCATGCAATGTGTTATTTTTTTGCCCATTGTTGGACAATATGAACTGTAAAGTTACCTTCATGACTCTGTGCTCACACTCATTTCCTACATTTCCTTCACGAGTGTGTGCTCACACTCACACATTTCCTACATTTCCTTCATGAGTGTGTGCTCAGACTCAACGTGAAGGGCATCCTCTAGTCTGAAGAAATGTAACTCAGAAGCCCTAAATTGGTATCTTCTGTTCCAGTTAATAGTATCTGGAGCTTTTGGATCTACCACTAGGTATGCAAAGCCAAGTCCATTGTAGGTATCTATTCTTGCTAAGACTCATTTGTAGCCTACTGGAGCTATTGTCATTGGTCCAATGTAATGCAGTTGCTAGATACATGCAGTACCCACCTCCGGGAATCTGCAATCTGTGCCTCTCTTATTGACAGATAGTTCTTATTGGCATTTTGTGTCTCAGAGAATACAAGAGGAATATATTTAGTTCCTCCATGCTCGTTATTTCGTGGATCCAGGTGGCTGAGTCAAGGGGCAGCACCAAATGGTCCACTTGATTGTTCCAGTCAGCTCCTGAACTTGGAAGGGAGTTCTTCTGATGGCCATTGGCACATCCTATCAGAAATTACCCTTTAAATCCCCAGAGGGAGTTCCATAAGGCCATGCCAAATATAAATATGCCCTTAATAGTCCAGTTTTCCATTGCCCATCTACCTAACCATATGGCCAGGCTGTTGGATTCTGTCTGAGTCTGTAAAGCCCAAACTTAGGGCCTTTGGGCAAGTGTTCATTTTTTTTCCATCACTGTTAGAAAAGCAGCAGGCAATGCAGCCTATTGAGCTGATCTATTCTGACTTTCTTCAATCATAGTCTTTCTATCTGCTGGCCTTAATGTGGTAGTTTTGCAAACAACATTATCTGTTCATCTTGGAATTGCCATCTGCAAACCAGGCAACTCTTTGTTGGTCACTCAGGGGTTAGTGTTTGTGCACCATCCACACGGCAAAAGATTGTAGTAGCTTCTCAGATGATTCCAAAATCAGTCTTATAGGGAAGAGACAACCTGCTCATGGTGCCTCCTTACTTCCCCCCAGTGCTCCAGTATAAACCATTTTCATTTTATTATGAAAATTTTCTAGTCTCTGCCTTTCTTATTAGAGCATTTCTCTGACATCACCCAACACTTTATGGATATTGGGTACTTCAGGTGCTAGGATTATTTTATGTTCTTTAATCATGGAGGTGGTCCCTATTAGTGCCTAATAACAACCTAGCAATTATCTCTCAAATCCTATGTACAGGGTAGCAGCATCTGGAAGTGTTCTGATCCAAAAGCCCAATGATCACCATTGGGAGGCATGCATAGGATTTTGCCATAAGCTCCAGTCTGCCTGAGGTGAGTGGTAAATCCTTCCAAAATCATATCTGAGTGGGGATGATAAGGGCCCAAATGTTCTGAGGGAGCTCCCACCTTATGTGATTTAGACATTCCTGTTTTCATTCAAGTCCTCTCTCAGATACGGCTTTGGAGCAGTTGTTTATATAGGATCTAGCAATAAATTCTCAAATGTAGATTTGAGAGATGTAGATTTTGGAGCATGTGTTCTCCAAAATTCAGATACATCAACCGAATGCCAGGCTTCATGTCTGGTGCTGGGACTGGGCAGGGAAAGCAATTTGTTTGCAGTTGCTTATGGAATATCCTGGGTGGCTTTTGCCCAGCTCATTCCTAAAAATTTTTCTCTTTGAGTGGGCATTTGGATATATGCATCAGTTGGTCATGTGAGTCACCATTGCATTCAACTCAGTCTTTCCTTGCTCTTCAGTTTCCCATGTCACCATACTGTCATCAATACATTGTTTATATGTATTCCCACAGAGCCCTGTATCAAGTCCAAATCCCTTCTAACAAATTGTGACTACAAACTGGTAAGTGTAGGTCTCCAACTTTTCTGGCATCAGGGACGAGTTTCATGAAGACAATTTTTCCATGGATGGGGATCAGATACAGTTTGGGGGTGATTCAAGTGCATTACATCCTCACTTTAGATTATCAGGGATTAGATAGTTATAAGGAGCGTACAACCTAGAGCCCTCGTATGTGCAGGTTATAGTAGGGGTCACACTCCTATTAGAATCTAATGCCATTGCTGATCTAATAAGAGGTGTGGCTCAGGCAATGTACAAGCAATGCAGAGCAGTTGTAAACACAGATGAAGTTTCATCAGCTTGCCCACTTGCTGCTCACCTCCTGCTGTGCAGCCTGGTTCCTAACAGGCCACTTGCTGGAACCTTTCATGACCTGGGGGTTGGGGACCACAGATTTAGATAGTTCAGTAGCGGTAGAGTAAATATAAATTGGGATCCTTCCCATGTGCAAGTGAACTGCAATCGGCTCTTCTTCAAAACAGAGATAGAGAAGATAGCAAGAGCAAACACTGAATACAATCTCCTTTAGCCGGCTGTATTTTTTTGCATGGTTGAAACAATGCCCAGGACTGCTGGGGTTATGGGAGGTGCAGCATTATTCAAACCTCCATAGTCTACTGTTAGTCTCTGTGAGCCAGGACTCTTGCACAGAGAATTTGTTGGGCCGGCATGTTGTTAAAGTGGTAGTCTCTTTTCACTTACAAGGTATCCTGTATTGTTATAAATTAATCAACTGTGTGGACTCAGGCAGTTCTGGTGGTTCCCTTTAGCTTGTCCTAGCCTGAGGGCAGACTTAGATTATTAGGTAGGGGAAGAAATTCATAGTCCAACACAATTTGCATTCCAACAATACATTCAGGTAAAGGAGACCACCCCACATAATGTTTGTTCAAAAATTCCAATTTCCATTCAAACTTTTACCTTAATCCCATCAACTGTTGCATCATCATATCCTCCCCATCTCATATGAGCTCCCAGGGAGACTACACCAGCAGTGCAGTAAACTCCTGTTGAGGAATCTCAGAAAGTCTCAGAAAAGTCTCCTGTCTCTGGCCATTTCATCCGCACACACACATATGGCTTCAGGTCCCCAGATGGAGGTCAGGAAGTCTCTGAGATCTCCCTTCATCTTTATTTTGATTAATTTTCTTAACCATTACTCCAGGTAATTCAAGAGAGCATTCTAATTAGAATCTTTGGTTTTCGGCTTCTTAAATTTCTCCAAACTGGGGTAAATGGTGTAGACTTGTTTGGGTCCTTTTCAGGTTGGGGGACCAGTGGGGCATCTCATCAGTTCACCAAACTTTGATAGGGCTGATCCTACACCAGCAAAGCCCACCATCGTCATCCTGTTTCAATAACCATCTAAATATTATCACCCTGCTAAGTTCTTTGACTCTCCCTTCTATTTCTGCCCATCTTCATTTTAGTCATCTTAATGTCCTTGGTAAAAGTAAGAGTCAGACAGGGACATTGAGACAGTAAATCTAATAAAGATTTTTTGACCATGTCTTAGTCTGTTCAGGCTGTTATAACAAAATATAAACTGGGCACCTATGAACAATAGAAATTTATTTCTTATCATCCAAGGAAGCAGGAAAATCCAAGATCAATGGCTATTTGGTATCCATAAGGGTTCATGTTTTGGTGGCACCTTCTCTCTCTGTCCTTACATGAAGAAAGGGACAAATGAGCTACCCGGCTGTCTTATAAAGATACTAAACCTATTCATAAGGGCTCTGCTTCATGAACTGATCACTTTCCAAAGGCTCCACCTCCTAATGCCATCACCTTGGTGATTCAAATTTCAACACGATTTTGGGTGAGGAGGGCCAGAATATTCAGAGTATAGTAGACTATTTTTTATTTTGAAGGAATAAGGTTTTGTGGCATGCCCATGCAAAAGGGGCCCTTTAGTCACATCATTTACCATAACCTTGGTGACAGGTATATTTGGTGGGTGAATATCCCCGTCAGCATACTGCCAATGACACATGGCTTCCATGCAAAGCATGTCAGCTGCTTCATTTGGCATTTATAGGAGAGCTGGGCAGGCCACCTTCTCAGAATACATATACTTCACAGCAGTTGTTATCTAGTCCACAGGCTGGCTGTTACCTGAGGAGTAGCCTCTGTGTCTGGGTCATGTATAGTCATCTGCGATTGTTCAATAGCGAGCCGTAGGTCTAAACTGCTCAAACCAAAACTGCTTTTCTCTGCAGTATCCAAAGCCAAAATCACGGCCTCGAGCTAACCGCTTTCACAATCCGTGTTAGTACAAGTTCTCTGGTAAGTTCATGATACCAATTCACAAAACAAAACAACTCCTTTAACACAGAGCCCCCTGGTTTTCTTGGTTTTCTACTCTTCACATACTGCAGAGTTTCTTGGTCTTGAAGGTATTTTCTGTTGTTCCTACATAATTTTACACTGGGGGAATAACTCTGAGAGTAATGGACGAAGCTCAGACTCAGTGAAATATGAGCTGAGTCTAGCATTAAGATCTGATCCTGCATTCTCTTTAACTTCATTTTAGCTATTACGGATAACAGTAACCAAGGGGTTCAACGGTTTATGGTTTTCTTATTAGTCTGGATTTTCTTATGCATTCAGGAAACAACTTTTCAGGAGATGGATCCATCTCTACATTGCACTGGTAACTTTCACCTTCAGAAACGGAGCCCTGTGTGACTGCTTTTCCACACTATGGGTAGCCACATGGTCACCCAGAAATCAAAGGTTCTTCATCCCTTACCCTTCCATTGTTTTTTTCTCAAACCACAGGTTTCCATGAGTCAGGGATGTTCTAGCAAATCTACTCCTAACACCAACTAAAAAAGGAAAAAAACAAACTATTTTTCTCTACTAATATAGCACTTCTGACACAGATTATATGGGAACTTTCCTCACACACCAATCAATTCTCCAACTCTCCAGACACCAACTGGAAATCCTAAAATACAATTTATTTATTTATTTATTTATTTATTTATTTATTTATTTATTTATTTATTTATTTATTTAGAGATAGAGTCTCACTTTATCACCCTTGGTAGAGTGCTGTGGCTTCATAACTCACAGCAACCTACTGGGCTTACGCAGTTCTCTTGCTTCAGCCTCCCGAGTAGCTGGGACTACAGATGCCTGCCACAATGCCCGTATATTTTTTTGTTGTAGTTTGGCCGGGCTGGGTTCCAACCCACCACCCTTGGTGTAAGGGCCGGCGCCCTACCCACTGAGCCATAGGCACCACCCCTAAAATTTAATTTAATTCTGATGCTATCTACTTGGATTTAGTGCAGACCCCACAGGGAAAGGACTTCCACAAGACATCTCCCTCTTCAGATGCCAATAGCAAGTAGGGGGTTCTCACGTTGCTCACACTTTTGTGCAACTTGGCTACAAATTAATAACTCCTAAGACCTCCTCTTCATGTTGGATAATTTGCTATGATGACTCACAGAATTCAAGGAGGGATTTACTCCTGTTAGCTAGTTTATTGCAAAGAATACAAATGAACAGCCAGAAGAAGACGTGCATGGGATGAGGTCCAGAGGGTTCCAAGTGCAGGAACTTGCTTCGTAAAGTCAAGGTGCACCACCCTCTCAGCATGTTGATGTGTTTACCAACCAGGATGCTCCCCAAACTCATTGCTTTGGGGATTTCAATGGACGTTTTATCATATAGGCATGATAGATTAAGCCAATCTCCAGCTCCTTTCCCCTTTCCCAAAGGGAAAGGTGGAAGGTGTGGAGTTTAAAGTTCCAAGCTTGCAATTATGGCTTAGTGTTTTTGTTGACCAGCCCAAATCCAGGAGCTT
Source organism: Arctocebus calabarensis (assembly GCA_963573935.1). Lineage (NCBI taxonomy): Eukaryota > Metazoa > Chordata > Mammalia > Primates > Lorisidae > Arctocebus > Arctocebus calabarensis. The sequence goes on from CAUYON010047665.1 coordinate 21,155, forward strand.
ACCTAGAGTCACCTCATTAGAACAAAAGATGTTTCTATTACCAAGAGAATTCCAAGGAATTTAGGAGCTTTATACCAGGAACTGGGTCAAAGACCAAATATTAGAACAAAAATTCTCATTCTAGATTTTAGTGTTGCTATTTTTAGAAAGTTACAAGTAAAGGGTTAGGAGTTCTGTGTCAGAAACTGAGGTTATTGTGTGTGGGTATAAATTTGTTTCCCATAGGTTTGGTTTTTTTAATTCTAAAAATACTAAAAAAAAAAAAAAAAAAAAAAGAAAAGAAAAGAAAAGAAAATTTCCCAACAAATTTTGAAGAAGAAAAGACAACTTAAAGTAGTACAAGTAGCTAAATTGTCCACTTACTTATAAAGCCAATAGGCCAACAATCCCAGCATACAAATAAAAGCATATCCTTAAATTTTTCTTTAAAAATACTTGAGGATGAGGAGAACCTAACTAAAATATAAGTGGAGAAGCTTCAGGGAAAAGAGCAGAACAATACCCAGTGCTAACAGATATTGGAGTCATGTCTGCAAAACTCTCAAGGAAAGAAAGTGAGACGCAAATGCAAACTGTCCTTTGATGCAACGTCAAAGCCAGCCATTCATAGGCAAGAAATAACTCAGGGACTGTGAGATGTGTGAGCCTTTTTAAGAAAACAACTTGATGATGTTCTTTCCCTGATAAAGAGTAAACAAATATCTCCTAAAAATCATAATGGAAAGGATGATGTAAAAATCAAGTCCACTAAAGAGTAAACAAATATCTCCTAAAAATCATAAAAGAAAGGATGATGTAAAAAAAATGGTGATGATATTCGAATGCATTTAAATACAGAATAAAGACTAATCGTGAGAAATGTGTTAATGGAAGAGAACGTAAACGTTGTGAACTTTGACATATTTAAAACAACAGCACAGACTCGGTGCCCATAGCTTAGTGAATAGGGCACCAGCCACATACATCGATGCAGGCAGGTTTGAGCCGGGCCTGGACCTGCTAAACAATGACGATTGCAATACGAATAAAAATAGCCAGGCTTTGTGGTGGGCACCTGTAATCCCAGCTACTCGGGAGGCTGAGGCAAGGGAATCGCTGAAGCCCAAGATTTTGAGGTTGCTGTGAGCTGTGATGCCATGCACTCTACCAAGGGTGGCATAGAGAGACTCTGTCTCAAAAACAAAATTAAAATAAAAATAAAACAACAGCACAGCTGACAAAATCTTAAAGAAGAGGGGGCAGTCAGAGAAACATGGGTTCAAATGTGGACTTTGGGGCCAGACCACCTTGGTTTAATTGTTAGCTCCGCTGCTAACTAAATGTCTACTTTCAGGCAAGTCAGGCAAACCCTCTGTGCCTCAGTTTCCTTTTGTTTCTGGGATTATAGAAAATCCCTCCCAGAAAGATCATGGTTCTAATCTTCAAAACTTTGTCTATTTTTTACACATACTCTGACCTGCCTTCTCAACTTTTCCACTTGGATATCAAGAAGTTATGTAACACCCAGCATGTTCAATAGCAGCCTCTAGGAATTTCCCCCTCTAATGTATTTGTCTACATATCTGTAAATACGTGTGTAGGCCAAATTCTGTGTAATTATGCTTTGTCCTTTAGTTTTCTCTAACGTCCCCTATCTCATCCATCAGCAAATTCTGTTAGTTTGACTTTCTAAAATCTAAAATCCAGCTACTTGTCATCTCAGCTGCTCAAACCCAGGTCCCAGTCTATTTCCTCTTGCCTGTGAGTGGGAGCCCTCCCTCTGGCATCTCTGCTGTCATAATTGCTTCCCTTATACTCCAATCTTGACTCATTAGCTAGAATTGTTGCAGGAAGACCCAACCACCATGTTTAAAAGAAGAGCTTTATTTCAACCAGTGGAGTGATGGCACAGAAGAATTGAAAATGGCCATGCTCCTCGACTGGCTCAGTTTTCTCCTTTTTATGAGGATAAAAAGGAGACATATTTAAACAATAGCACAGACTCAGTCCAACAGGTACCTGTCTCATTGGTCAGTTTGAATCAAGCTGGAGAATCTGGCTTCAGCTTTTATAGAACCGCAGGCTTTTATAGAAGTGTAAGCAAGCACATTCCGGGTCCCGGGAAGTTAAGTTTCTATAAATTCCTAAGACCTGAGTCACCATGGGGAGGTGTATCCTTGGGGTCTTCTTGAGAAGACTTCTGTTCTCTAAGACTTTGCTTTTGCCAGGTAGTATCTCTTAGAATGGCCACTATAAAAATGTCAGTTAATTTCATTCTGTTGCCCTAACTGACTCTCATCTAGCCTGGAATAAAATCCAAAGTCAACACTGTGGCCACAATACCCTAGGTATATTTTCTGGCCACCTTCCCCAGCTCTGCCCATCCTGGAGCATCCTGAGGCTTTGACGCTAGCTGTTCTACTAGCCTGGAATGGTCTTCTCCCAGATATCTCAATGGCCTGGTGATCACACTTCATTCAGATCCCTGCTCAGATAACAGTTACTCAGAAGGGACTTTCTTAACCACTGAACATACAAAAGCACCCATTTTTCATTCTCTATCTTACCCTGCCTTATTTTTGTTCATAAAATATACCACTACTTACTTTAATTTGTACATTTTATATGTAATATGTTTACGTTTATGTGTTTTCTAAACATATAATTTTATGTTTGATATACACCAATAACATTTAAATGGCCTATATTTAATAACTTATTATTTGATGTGCACGTACACACACACACGTACTGAAATGCAAACTGAGAACAGGGGTTTTATTTTTTTTTTCATTGTTATAATTCCCATGCTTAGCATGGTACCTGGTACATGGTAAATGTCCTCATTAAATATTTATTCAAAAAATACTCACTGAGAGAGGGGAGGGGAGGGGGGAGTATGGGTGGAGGGAGGGCAATTGGTGGGATCACACCTACAGTGCATCTTAGCAGGGTACTGGTGAAACTTATTAAATGTAGAATATCACTGTCTTTATATAGTGATTAAGAAAATGCCATGAAGGCTATGTTTAACAGTACGACCAAAATATTTCAGATTGTATATGAATTCAGCACCTTGTGCCCCATGATTGCACTAATGTACACAATTATGATTTAATAAAATTATAAAAAAAAGAAAAAAAATGGCTTCCCAAACCCAGCCAGGCCCTTACAAACCTTTTTCTTGGGGTCTTTTCTGGCCTCAGGCAGGCCCTTACAGACCTTTTTCCTGAAGCTTTCCCTGACTTCAGCCAGGCCTTTGCAGGCCTTTTTCCTATAGTCCTTTGAGGTTCCTGCCAAGCTGTCTCATGAAGCCCCCAGTACAGTATATTCTCACCCATTATCCTGCACCCCTGATCCTGATCACAAAACTTTTCGTACAATCATTTCATCATTATGTCAATCTAACTCCATTCCCATAATCCTGACTTCCCTAATGTTCCCTGACAGGAAAGAATGTTGATTTATTCCAAAAGATCATTTCTATACCTATTAAAACTTTACTGTCATCCTTAAACCTTGCAAAATAAATAATAGAATCCTCTCTTCACATTTGGTTGTTATATTATATTAGTTTTCTACTGCTGCTTTGGCAAATTACCACACACTTAATGGTTTAATGTTCTTTGTTGAGACATGATCTCACTGTTGCCTGGGCTAGAGTGCAGTGGCATCATCATAGCTCAATACAAACTCAAACTCCCAGGCTCAACAACGCAAGTTTATCATCTTACATAACATACCCAGTTATGTGAGAAGAATAAGTTCAAGAGATCCATCGTACACTGTGGCAACTATAGTTAATAATAATGTATTGTATTCTTGAAAATTTCTAAGAATACTGATTTTAAATGTTCTCAAACAAAAAAATCATAAGTATGTGAGATAATGCATGTTACTCAGCTCAATTTCACAACGTATACATATTTTTAAAATATATTATACGTGATAAATATATATGATTTTGTCAATTTAAAAAATTAATTTTTTTAATAATTTATGAAAATAAGTCTGACTCAGGTTTTACTGGGCTACAATCAGACATAGCAGGAATACATTACTTTCTGGAGCGGCGAGGTGAGAATCCATTTCCTTGTCTTTTCCAGCTTTTAGAAGCCACTCACATTCCTTGCCTTGTGGACCCTCCCCTCATCTTTAAAGTCAGCATTAGAGCACCTCTGACCCTACTATTATCACCTCTCTTCTCACCACTTCACCGGAAAAGGTTCTTTGTCTCTAAGGACTCACATGATTAGAGTAGGCCTCCCTGCATAACAGAATGATCTTCTTATCTTACTGTCCTTGACCTTAATCACATTTGTAAAATCCCCTTTGCCCTTCAAAGTAACATACTCACAGGGCCCAATGATCAGAATACTGACATCTTAGGGAGAGCTATTATTCTGCCTACCATAATCATGACTGCTAGGAACAAAAACCCAATTTACAATATCGAAAAGACTTACCAACATATAAAAGTTTAAGGATGACTTTATCACAGTGTCCTGAAAATCCTCCAAGTCATAACAGCTATTATTATAAAAAGAGATAATTCCAGTCAGGCTGATTTTAGATAAAAAGAAAGTCTGATAGTGGTGGGTGAAGGACCACAGTGCCACACTGATAACAAAACCAAATGAGAGATCTGAAAATTATCCAAATGAAGCAATGAATATGCACTCATTGTATCTGCGGTATATGTGTATACCTGGAAATGAAGAACCTTATTTCTGATCTCAGTTCCTCATTTTGGAGAAAATGACAGACATACATTGTTAGACACTAGACAGACATCAGAAACCTTCTTTCTACCAAAAAAAATGTTTTAAGGGAAATCTATTTTTTTTAAGAAAAAGTAAACAAATACAAGAAGTTATATATGCCAAGTCTTGCATTTATTTCCATGGCAACAGGGATTATTGAAGGCCGGGCACAGTAGTTCACACCTATAATCCTAGCACTCTGGGAGGCCAAGACTGGTGGCTTGCTTGAACTCAGGAATTTGAGACTGGCCTAAGCAAGAGTGAGACCCAGTCTCTAAAACCCAGTTGAGTGTTGGGACCAGTGCCTATAGTCCCAGCTACTTGAGAGGCTGAGAAAAGAGAACCAGTTGAGCCCAGGAGTTAGAGGTTGCTGTGAGCTATTGACACCATGGCTCTCTACAGAAGGCAATGTAGTGAGACTCTGTCTCAAAAAAAAATTGTTAAAAATAAAAAAGCATTGAAGGATTGTCATTATTCAGATGATGAAGATTTCCGTGAGTGCTCGTTTTGGGGACAGAATGAATTCATGCAGCCAGAGTCATTGAGTGCCTAAGGGTAGAGACCCAATTTTGTAGCTTACATATTTCTGCATGCTATGCACATGTTTCCAAAATCCCAGTGGATGTTTAGATGCCGTGCATGGCATCTAGCCACTGTTCTCCAGAAAAGCAAGAACAACATTAGTGACTCTCAATACAGCTTATTTTATTAAGTCTACAAAACTGTGGATAATTATGCAATCACCAGGACTTCTAAGCTACCAAGGAAGTCTGAACAGATAAAGATTTACTTGCAGAACAGCCCCTGAAACAGAACAAATTTAATTATACAGAAACCTGTTTTGCAGAAGAGGTGACCTTTGCTTAAAAAAAAAAAAAAAAAGTCCTATAAAGCACAGGTGTGACTCATAGGTAGGTTGGTATATTTCCAATTAGAGGACTCAGCCAGTAGTTAGGGAGACAAGTGCAAAGTCCACGTTCCGGAAAAAGTTACTAATGAGCTAAGTGAGAGATTAGGGACCTCTCCAAAGGTACCAGAGTTCAGGACAAAGACTTCAGCGCCACTTTAGAAATCAAGCCAATCGAGGACTAGAGGAAAAAGGAGACGATGGGAGGAAATGGAGAAGCAAGACTTGAGATCGCTGGGCCAAGAAGATGCTCCAATGCGTACCAAGCTTAGACAGTGAAGGAGTGTCTAGGCACAAAAGCCAATAAAGAGTAAGAACCCTAAGTTCCTGCCATCTTTGGTTGTGATTGAGATGGGAACTTTGCCTGCAAAGCAAGTTGCTTTGGTGCCTGTATCGGGGTGAGTCTGCGCAGGCAAAGACGGAGCCAACCCATTTGCAGCAGCCCACACGGTCCTCATTAAACCCCCTTCTCTCTTATTTATTGTGAAGTCCTGGAATAAGTCTGAGTTGTGGTCAGAATAGGCAGATTCTGCTGATGAAGGGAACGTCCCAGTAGGCCCTTAGTTACCTCTCTGACCTCAACAGCCACCTCTCTCCCCGTGGCCTTCTCCGACTGTTCCCCAAACTTGAGGGCCTTTGCGGCGACCACTCCCTGAGAGCCATACGTGCTTCACCATAGCTTCCAGTGCCATCTCCTTCTTGTGACTCGAGTCTCAGCTTAAACATTGCCTGCTGCCTGAGGACTTTCCAGATCACCCTTTCTACACTACCCCGCTCTCCTCAAGGCATTAATCACATCACATCAGGACTCTTAGCAATATCTGAAGTTATCTTGTTGGGCTGTTAATTTGTTTACTGGCAGACAGCGAGGATTTGTCTTATCGTTTACCGTGTTGAATGAATCAGTAAGTAGGCACAGGGCTTTTCTTGAGATCATCTGTGCCTTAGGTTGGTGAAGTTGCAACGTGTGAGCACAGGAGGCACTAATGACATATAAAGGAATCAGCTGGTGCTGAATAGCCACAGGGGGCTTTGGAAACGTGCAAGAGGCTAGATGGGGAAGCTGGGGAACTTCATGAGCAAACAAGGTCTCTGAACCAAAACTCAGCCTTGGCTGTACACAGTTAAATGGATTCCTGGTGAAAGATGTTTTTCCTCCATTTATAGTTATTTATGGTGAATTCTTGTAACTGATCAACTCTTTACTTGACAGAGCTGGTTTCTCATCTCTAAGCCTAGTTTTTATAGTCTATGTATTGATGAAAGTCTTCAATACGATCCCCTTGATTGGATGTCGCATTTATTAAATCATAAAAAAAAAACAAAACTCCAAAGGATACGTATCTCAGTAACATGGGCTTTGTCTCGGTAGTAAGAAAGCCCTGAGATCAGGAGACTCAGATTATGAAGCCCTAAATAAGTGCCACTTATCCATTCAACAGAAACTGCACAGGTGCCAGGCACTGTCTTAGCAAATTCGAATAGTGGATATGACAGAAAAGGAGTCTGTCTCTCAGGAGTTATGTTCTGCCAGGGAGACGGAGATAAAAACCACCTTGTTTTCATTTGCAGTTTTCTCTTCTAAAAGCCTGTGGGCATTAGACTAGATTATCTGTAAAGTTTCTCCCAGCAATACATGATTTGAAAGAGAAGAAAGAAAATTTGGAATGCTTAGCCACAGTTATTTGGGGGCAGTAAAATTGTGATTTAAATTTTTTTCTTCTTTTTGTCTATCATTGTTTTCTGATTTTTTCCTATTATATGTAATGAATGCAGTATACATCCGAAATGGAAAAATGTTTGAGGAAACAGTAGACAGATTTTCCTTTCAGTCCTGGGCTTTGGTTTCTACTGACCTAAAGGAACGTCACTTATCCATTAGTGACCGGAGCTGTAAGTGGGAATTGTCTCACCCTTGCGATGACTTATTACTTTCACTTTGCCTAATGAGGCTTTAGGGAACCTGCTCGGGGAATCTTTCTGCCCCTTTTTGCTCATGATTCTGTGTGTACTGACCTCTACTCCTTTCCTTGAACGCTTGGAATTCTTCTCTGCCTTGGAACGTTGAATCTCTTTTTCTGTCTCTCTGTTTCACACGCAGGGCCGGCCTCTTCCCACCCTCCAATGTTCACACTCAGCCTCCATGTCACCTGCACAGAGGCCTGACCTGAGCAATGCAACAATCCCGTCCCTACCCTCCCACTCTACCCCTCACCGCGCCACCCCTGCTATTCCCGAGGCTCTCTCCATTCTGCTGTTTTCTTCCAGAGCATTCTTGTCAGCATGTAATGTCGTGCATGCTTTGTTTCTTTACGAGTTTACTGTCTATTTCCCTCCTAATTCTGAAATTCCATCATAAAGACAGGGCTGGTCTGTTGTGCTCACCACTACACCCCCCGCCTGACAGGGCCTGTCACATCACAGGCCCTCAACTGAAGCTGGTGGAGCAAGCGAATCAATGAACTAAGGAAATGATTCCTTTGTCATCTCTCGAGAGTTTGTCACCATGCACTGATGTGTTGCAGACAAGACCTTTGCCAGCCCACAAGAGCCAATGGTTAAATTCTCAGGGATTTCGCAAGCCAGGATCAAACTCTTAATGACTTGAAACCTGCCTTGGACAGAGTGTTTATATCACAGATATTGCCAAATGCTACTTGTCAAGACTTTTTTTTTTTTCAAAGAATTGGTTTACCAGCACACTATTTACTTTCATCTCCTAAATCTAACTATAAATATTGAAATATGGCCCAAAAGGCAGCCATGCCAAGAAGTTACTTAAAATCGTACAATAAAAGCCTGCTTGAGATTTTTAAAAATACTAAATACATGTTTTATAATTATCCATCCATTGGAAAGATCTTGTCCTTTTATAAGCTAACTAATGGACTAAAGTGTGTGTCTCCTAAAGTTTTTGTTTCTGCTTTTCAGATCCTTATGTGAAGATTCATCTGATGCAGAATGGCAAGAGGCTGAAGAAGAAAAAGACAACAATTAAGAAGAACACACTTAACCCCTACTACAATGAGTCATTCAGCTTTGAAGTACCTTTTGAGCAAATCCAGGTAATGTCAAACATAATTTTGCCTTTCCATTCAATTTTATCCCTTCAGACCACATAGATCATATACCTTGACTTTGTGAATTATCACTGCACGTGCCTTCATTAGAACTACCCTTCTTACTCGAGTCCACGTTTATATCAAGAAGGATGTAAGCTGCCTGGCTGCTGAGCATAAATAAACCGGGAAAAAGAAAATCAACAAAACAACTCTGCCAACTCAAAAAGTGCATCTAAGAGGTCAAAAGGCCAAGAGGAAATGGGCTTCCACTATTTCCTTCCAGGCCAGAATACATAATTCCCCTCATCAGATCTTTGGAGTGAGAAACAGATAACAGAAATGGTTTTGGTTGATGGTAAATATGCAGCATGTCGAATCTTTATCAAAAGATGATTAGCAACAGAAAAATTAGGCTAAGTTGTATTTTTAATTGTTCAAATTCAGCTTCATCTGTTTGACTTGGGATGGACAGGTATTTTTCTAAACATAGAGCCTTAATTTGCTAGACAGTGATTATGATAGGAAGGATTCTATTAAAAGGATTCCACTAAACCCTTGTGGTTAAGGCTGGCCACGGTGGCTCACTGCCTGTAATCCTAGCACTCTGGGAGACAAAGTGACAATCTGTCTCAAAAAAAACAGACCTTGTGGTTAATATAGCCAAAATAAGATATTATATGTAGCTTCAATAACAGCATGTGATATCATTATTTGGGGATTTTTTTGAAATACTTAAATTTTCTCACCCCATCCCCATAGTTAGACTATCAGAATCCAAAATTCACCTTCGATAATTATGGGCCATTTTTTGCTAACCATTAATGGGTAAGTCAGATTGCATAAAGCAACCCTATGTTTTACATTTTATTAAATAATTGCTATGGGTCTGTTATTCTCAGTGATGTAAAAGTTTGCCCAGACCTTGAAGGAGAAATGAAAAGTAGACATCAAACCTACCACATGGAACCTTCTAAAGATGCAGAATAACAAAGCCAGCAAATGTTGATCATTTACTTTTTTCTTTCTTTTTGTTTTTTAGAGACAGAGTCTTACTTTGTCACCCTCGGTAGAGTGCTGTGGCGTCATAGCTCACAGCAACCTCCAATTCCTGGGCTTAGGTGATTCTTGCCTCAGCCTCCTGAGTAGCTGGAACTACAGGCACCCGCCACAACACCCAGCTATGATCATTTACTTTTAATCTATTCTTAGAAGACAGTAGCTTATAATGAAGCACACCTTTATGACCTGAAGAAAGCTAATATAACAGCTCCCATTATTATCTATTTATTATGTGCCTAAATCCAACTTAAGTACTTTTCACATGTAATTTCATTTACTCCTTAGAAGAACCTCTTCAGAGAGGTACCACTATCATTCCAATTTTATATATAAAGAAACTAGGGCTTAGAATTTCACCACATAGAAAATAATCTGACATGGATAACAGAATCCATGTCAAAACATACAGAAGACTTGGAACCACGCCTCGCACATAGAAACACACAGTAAAGAGCTCCCATCATTATTATCATTCACAATGCTAATGTCCTCTCTTTTTCAAATTAACATTTTATTAGAAAATGGATCTACTAATAAGATTAAATCAATGTATAAATCAGCGATGTCCAATGGACCTGTGTAATGATGGAAATATTTTATCATCCATGCTGTCCAACATGGTAGCCACGGGTGGCTAGTGAGCGCCTCAGCCACATTTGTGACCAGGGAACATTATTTAATATCAGTTTATTTAAATTTAACACAAGATTTCTAGAAATGGCCAGTAACTACCATTTGGTATGGAGCAGTTTTAAATGACCAACATTGACCAGTAATCCCACCATCCTCGTGTTGGTTCATGGCTTTTATATAATCTTTCTCATATATAATTGCAGATGAAGAAATACATACCTATTTACTTTCAACAGTGATGTGATTGACATGGCAGAAGACGCCACTTTCTTGTTCCCAGTAACTTGCTCTCTGGCCTAAACTAATGAACCAACAGCTTTGGACCCACTCACAACCCCAGTGTTCTTCACCCTTTTTTATCTCACAGCACACTTGAACTTATACTTAAACTTATGTGGCACACTCAAATTATGTTGAACAAAAGGAGTTTAAAGAAAGAATATACTCACTGTGCTTTGAACTTTTTTTGGAAAATAATTTAATTAATGATCTTTAAAATGTGTTACAGCACACCTAAGATCCTCTGATGGCACACCAATTACCTCCCCAGGATATCAATTTTCTCCAACAGTTTATTTTGCAATATTTGTTCAGACTTTATTCCAATGGAAACTAACACCTGCTGGCATTTTATTTTGTAATTCCACAGGACAATACAGAGAAGGGCGGCGAAATTAAAAATCCTATTGGAAACCTTCTCCTTTGAGCTATGAGGCCATGACTTTAGAATAAATATCCTTTTCAACTACAAATTGCAGAAAATGGAAAAATGATAAAGTGAACCACATTAAAAATGAAACATATATTGGGTTTCTGAGGCAGCATTTTAGAGGAGAAAACATTTTTTCAGGACAGAGAAAATTAAGCCCGTCTTAGAGCACATTAGACAAATAACGAGCACCTCTCTGACTGTACCACTGTCTCTGCTTCTTGAGTCAATTCGTTCTTTTTTTTTTGTTCTAGGAGGTTGCTTTTCTAGTCTTTGCATTTCCCTAGTAAATAATTGAGTGCTTTACACACTAAAATAGGAGTTTGTATTGCCCTTACCCTAAAGTTATAAAATAATCTGCTTGTCCTTCAATCTTTCTATCCCTATGGAATAATCTTATGAAAGAAGCAAAATATGCTGATTTCCAAAAGCACATGAAAATGTTGCCCTTCTCTCCTCCCCCTCAAAATGTAGAAATAAACTATATGTACAGTGGGAAAATTATCTAAGGCCTTCACAAGGATATTTTGTTTTGAATGCATTCCTAAGTGGAAGAATCAAAACTCACTCTGAACTCTAAAAATCATTCCCTTGTACATAACATCCCTCACCCCATCCCCTGCGTCCCTTTGTATGGGATGAATTCTAAGGATCAAGGCAACCTTGTTCTTGATTCCAAATACCATCCCGTGTATAGTTAATTCTCTTAACAATGGAAACCGGGTGCTAGCCCCATATGCCAGAGGTGGCGGGTTCAAACCTAGCCCCTGCCAAAAACAATTAAAAAACAAAAAAAACCCAACAATGGAAACCACCCTTAAGGCTGCACAAGGAAAGATTGTCTCCTTTTCTCCCAGTGTGCTGTATTTTACATTCTAAATTCTACTTTCAGAAATGATCATTTGTTCTGTTCTGAACCTGTGTATCAATGACATCTCTCATTATACTCATACGGTAATTCAGTCTTCAGAGTGCGAAGTCCAGTGAAGGCCTATAACTCAGCTGGACCTTCAGCTGGCCCTGACTTTCATAATTACATTTGCTGCTACTTTTGGCTGTCAAATGTTATATACTCTACTGTATTCTAAACTCTTATTTTTGCATGCAGTTGCTCGATCAAAGCCATCACACAGTCTGACTAAGCAAATTACTTACAGCACAACTGAAATGTGTTTTTTAAAGTATGTGTCTTAGGCAGTGCCTGTAGGGCACCAGCCCCATATACCGAAGGTGGAGGGTTCAAACCCAGCCTCGCCTGAACTGCAAAAAAAAAAAAAAAAAAAAAAAATAGCCGGTCGTTGTGGTAGGCACCTGTAGTCCCAGGTACTCGGGAGGCTGAGACAAGAGAATCACCTAAGTCCAGGAGTTGGAGGTTGCTGTGAGCTGTGTGACGCCACGGTACTCCACCGAGGGCGATAAAGTAAGACTCTGTCTCTACAAAAAAATAATAATAATAATAATAAAGTATGTGTCTTTCACACTATAATGGCAGGATGGGTTTGATTTCATCAGCTCTGTTGGTTCAAAGAAAGGATGCTATTAAGCAAACCTTCCAAATCTGATGTAATCACTGAAGTAAGTCCTGTGTGGCCTAAAAGGTTATTTCCATTTTAGGTCTTTGCCAGATCCATAGTAGTCAGCCAATAAAATGTTTATTGAGCGAATATATAAAAAGGCATGTCTTTATTACCACTTTTTAAAGACTTTCACTATATTGTCACATTTTATGCCCATGATCATCATGGGCTTAGTCACAATTCTGTATTAATTTTTTGTAAAATGCTGGCACTGCCTGAAATCGGATCATTTACACACAGTTGCCTTGGGAATTGCAATCAACCAAAGAATGGCCTAAGCACCAATGCCAGAACTTCCACCGATGAGACAACCGAAACAAATGGATTTTAAGATTAAATAAAGTTGACACTGGCAGCGTGGCATGGTGGTTTACAGCATAAGCTTTGGAAACCAAACGTCTCATTCTTTACACACCTTCTCTGAGCTTCAAGCATCCTTATCTGTATAACGGCCATATAAACAGGACCTATCCTGGGGGTGCCCGAGTTAGTTCTAGCGAAAGACTTCATGCAGAATATATAATAAAAAAATTAACCTTGAAGTATTAAGATGATGGTGGCAACCAGGGATGATAGAGTCATGAAAACATAATGATTCGACTCCAGCTTTTATATTCAAGTCATTTTCTTCCTCCTTCTGGTGGCTGGAGATGGATTCTTCTTATTTCCAATTCCTTAGATCTCAAAAGCTTTGTAGTAGGGCTTTATCTCTAGAGCTAGGCGATTAACATTTATTCTGTGTCCTCTTTCAGAAAGTGCAAGTGGTGGTAACTGTGTTGGACTATGACAAGATTGGCAAGAATGATGCCATCGGCAAAGTCTTTGTGGGCTACAACAGCACCGGCGCCGAGCTGCGACACTGGTCAGACATGCTGGCCAACCCCAGGCGACCCATTGCCCAGTGGCACACCCTTCAGGTAGAGGAGGAGGTCGATGCCATGCTGGCCACCAAGAAGTAAAGGAAAGAAGCCTTTCTGCATTTGCCCACATAGTGCTCTTTAGCCAGATCTGTAAATACCTCAGTAATATGGGTCCTTTCATTTTTCCAGCCATGCTTTCGTCACACGATTCAGTGGTACTTTAAATCCTGTTTTAATTTGCACAGATTTAAATGTAGAGAGCCCCTAAGCCCTTCATCATGCCACTGCCCTCTAAATCTACTCTTCTTTTAAGCAATATGATGTGTAGATAGAGCATGACTGAAATTATTTATTGTATCACACCGTTGTATATATCAGTATGCTAAAGATTTATTTCTAGTTTGTGTATTTGTACGTTGTAAGTGTTTCATAATCTGTGTATATCTAGATGTTTTTAATAAGATGTTCTATTTTAAACTATGTAAATTGACTGAGATATAGGAGAGCCGATAATATATTATATGGTAAATATAGTATCGTCTGCATTCCAGCAAAAACATCAACTTGTAAGGCACTAGTACGGTTAAGCTGACATCTTAAAGGACAACTTAAACCTGAGCTTTCTATTGAATCATTTGAGTACCAAGATGCACTTACACCACAGACACGGCGGGTGACTCCTACTTTGTAGAATTCCTTCATAGGCAAAAACAGCATGACCTGAGCAGCAGTCTCCGGGCTCACCTCAAGGAAGCAAAGCCACAAACTGGAATAGCACCTATCTGTACATATCTACAAAGCTAAAATCACGGCTTCACTCTTACATTCAAGAAACAACCGAATGAGGGTCCAAGATGTGAATGTGGAACCGTGTTTGTGTGTGTGGCGTTTGTAGGTGAGTGTGTGTATGTGTGTGTGTGTGTGTGCATGCATTTGTTTAGGGATGGGGAAGGGGGGAAGACAGTGAGGAGAGAAGTCAACATTTCTGAAATATTGCCTGACTATTTAAAAAGAAAAAAAGTAGCTCTCCATGGTCACCTTTGTACAAAATGTGCATCCTGTGAATTCCGTCCGAGATTTCACAACTAGAGTCATTCCCAAAGGTTTGCACATTAGACTTTGTAACAAAATATTTTATTATACAAAACCAGATTAGAAGGAATGCAGAATATTTTTAACATAGCAATCTGTGCTTATTACACAAAAGTACTTTGTGGTAAACAGACAGTATTGTAATCCCATTAAAATATAAAAAAAAAAAAAAAAAAAAACAAACCACTTAGCCATAGTTCTGAATGCACTTCAATTAAGCCAAAACAGACAGCTAGTGATCTTTTTATATGCTCTTTTTACGTAAATAAGTTTTAATTTGTCCTTTAAAAAAAGGTGAAAAAAAAAACCAAGAACAAGTTCTAGCAAACTGAAGCAACCTCTTCTGTACACTAGACGCTTGATGTAGGAGGAGTTTTTAAATGTTTTCCATGTTATTACGTAGTAAATGGCACTCTGACGAAGCTACTAGTCATTCCGTAGGCGTCTCCACGGACTGCTCTGTGTAACACTGTGACTGCCGCGTGTGCTTAGCCACATAGTCTCCCCCAGGGGTGGCGCCCAGTGTATCCGTAGTGATATTGTGACTATACTGCCATCCCCTTCTACTGCACTGCCCAGGGTGTGTGTAGCACAAACAGTTCTCATTACAAAGGACCAATTCAGAACTGAAAAGCTATGCAGAGGATGAGAAAGATACCTAGGATGGGGTGGAACACACAGCATTCTGTCCAGCACTGTGCAATAGGCCATATTTTTCCCCACGATGGTAACAACCACTTTGTGGAAGGGCGGCCTACGCGCTCGCCTGCAGCTAGGCTTTTTGTTCCCCACTCACTTCTATGACCTGTTTTAATTTGCAGGCCATAGACAGGAGTGATGCTCTGAAGTTCATCTTCACAGGCACCAAAACAAAGCAGAGGAAAACTAAGCATTAGCCTCCAGTTCGGACTTCGGGATGTTACCCCGGGCTTTCTTTAAAAACTCAAGAGGATTTGAAATGGGCTGATGGGAGGCTTCGAACGTGGGATGGGTTGTTTCCTAGCAAGACTATAACTCCTGCCATGATTCATTCCTCATCAAAGAAGACACAAGCCCTTTCAACCTTTCAGCTCAGTCATAGCAAAACTCTTTAGAACTGGTACAGGCGCAAGGGACAAATGGAAAGCAGTGTCTCCTTCTGGTGACCGCCCATGTTTCTAAAGAAACATAGACAATAGAAAAGATACCAGTCAGAATGTGAGATTAAACATCAGCTTGAACAGAAAACTCAAGGGACACTCTTTCCTATTTAAAGGACCAAATCTTACCAAAGAGAGGGGGAGTTGACTTTTAAAAATTCCTTAAATACCAGAAACTGACATTTCATTTCACTGTCATCAGCTTTAAGTTGTTCACGATGAAACAACACTTCAAACCGCCCCATGTACATGATTCCTCGCCCTGGAAGTACTGCTAACAATTCTCTTGCAACACTGCCAGGCATGGGACTGTCACCATAGAATTAGCTGGGACTATGCCATTTTTCATTAAGTCAGTGATCAAACCTGCTTGACCACCAAGGATCATCCTCAGATAAGCCACATGTACCTTTCTGACAAAGCTGTGTAAAGTATTAGAATCTGACGCTCTAGAAAGATCCTAGTTGCCTTTGTGTATATTACTGCCTGCTTGAGTGTTTCTGTGTGTGGGTTTTCTCTGTATCTCGTAGAAATGTTGGGGTGTTTTCTTCTGCCATACGGCTCGTGGCCCGCGAGCCAACTACTTTAGCTGTATTTTACCTTCATTTTTGATGAGGTGGTTTAAATTTTGTTTCACTTTGTGTAGTGAATACCACAGTAGTTTTCTGATTGTTGTTAAAAATGACCTAACCTATTACATGGATATTCAATAAAAATGTTTTATTTCCTGTTGATGTTGCTGCCTATGGACTGTCCCCTCTCCCTGACGCTGGCGGGGAGTCAGCGCCCTGCTGACTTCTGGGACCTGCTGGAAGCATCAGCAGTGCAGCAAAAGCTCGTGCCGAGTGCCAGCCCCCCAGTCACGTCTGTGAACACAGAGGGGCCGAAGCGAAGTCATTTGGCCATGGCTGCCCAGGGTTCCTACAGTGTGTCACTCTCGACATGCGTCCCCTACTCCTGTGTATGATCAGTTTATCTGGCACACTCCGAGGCTTTCCACTTGGTCCACAGCGTGCCCCCAGGGTTTCCCTCCAGAGCTCAAGTCACATAGCTTCTCCCAAGGAGACCGCAGAGGACAGCTTGACACGTTAAATTCTACCCCCACTGCCAAACTTTCCTTCACAAAATTCAACCTTTGGCAGATGCCCACCATGGACCCTGTTTTTCTCAGGCGCTGGAGCTAGTCTCAGACTGACCTGAGAATACGCGTCCCAGGGCACTGTGTGGACTTAGGTAAGCGCCCTGGGGCCCTGACGACTTTCCCCAGGCCACTGACTGTGGGCGCCATGATTAGCATAGGAAATGAGGGCGCAGGGCTGAGGCTGCATGGAGGGCCTTAAAGATGGGGTGCAGGTGTTAAAGTCAATAACCCTGAGATAGAAGCTGACCACAGGAGCTGAGAACCCCGGGCAAGAACCAGAGGTCATCCGACTCGTCAGCTGTCCCTGACACCTTAAAAGAACTGTGTCTAATTACAGTATCATTTACACTACAGTTTTAAAACTTCTCCACCTTCAAAATCATCATAACAACTCCAAGACAACCAGACAGAGTATGAAAATGGGAGGGAACCCAATTCTAGGAATCACTACCCAGATTCTCAGGGAAAAGCCAAAGCCTTGGCCTTGAATAGTCCCTCCCCTCAATTAGCAAGACTGCAGAAGACTAAAACCACTGCCTCCCAGGGCAGCTGCTCTTTCTAAGCCTGCCTTCTCTCTTTCTTGAGAGTATACTTTTGCTTTCAATTAAAAAAAAAAAAGGTCACTTTGTTGGCTTATGCGGTATGTCTTGAAATTCTTTTCCTGATGATCACCACAAACTAGGAAAAACCTCTTCTCGAAGGCTGCTAACGCCAGGGTGTGTTACCAGGATGCCCCTTCCGCCTCACAGCACGCATCCTGCAGTGGCTGACATGCTGCCTGGTGACAGGGGACAGTGTGCTGCTCCCCCCTCTACTGAGGGAAGCTGTCTCCCTACGTCCATGCACCCCCTTGGAGCAGCCTCCCCCCACGGCTGGAGTGTGAGCTCAGGCTCACGGCCCCACTGGGTGCTGGAGGCTGTTCTGCAGCCACCCTGCGCTTCAGCCTGCCCTGCTCCCCACCCAGGGTTCCTCACTGCTTTGGAGGTGTCACTTCCAAAAATGCTCCCCAATAACACTCCTCCTGCTCAGAGTCCACATCTTGGGGATCCCATCCTACAACACCTCCTTTGGGGAGAAGACACCAGGAAGAGCTTTCCAGAGAAGGCGACAATACACTGAAGTGCTCGAGGGAATGGGGAAGGAGTTACCCAAGTCAGGGAGGGGCCGGACTTCTGCAAAATCCATCTCACTTGACAAGCATATGCATGATCATGTCTGAGCCGGTGGGCTACCTCACACTGTCTCAGTCTGCCAAAATTGCTTAGACAGCCAGAGAAAGGACCACTTCACTATTATATCCTGTGAGGAAGCAGTTGGCAGAAGGGTCCAAACATATGTTTAGAAAAGGAAACTTAAGGCACACTACTATTAGAAACAAAAAAAGCCACCAGCACAATTGTCTGGTTTTCAATGGTTTTGTGTTTTTTGAAAATGCTCTTAAAGTTCAGTCCAAAATGGCCAGGCATGGGGGCTCACTCCTGTAATCCTAGCACTTTGGGAGGCCAAGGCAGGTGGATTGTTTGAGCTCAGGACGTGTAGACCAATCTGAGCAGGAGCAAGATCCCATCTCTACTAAAAAAAAAAGAAAAATTAGCTGGATGTTGCAGTGGGCACCTGTAATCCCAGCTACTCTGGCAGTTGAGGCAAGGGGATCACTTATGCCCAAGAGTTTGAGGTTGCTGTGAGCTATGATGGCGCCATGCATTCCACCCAGTGTGACAGAGTGAGACTCTGTCTCAAAAAAAGACAAAAAGAAAGAAATTAGGTCCAAATTTATTCAGCATAAATTATTTTTAAGAATCACCTCAGCCTTTTTTCAGTGTCATTTTCCCAAAAGGTTTATAGGTATAAGACACATACATCTAAGATATTTATTATAGGAGAGAGGAGCCAAGATGGCGGTCTGTAGACAGCTTCCTGCAGATGCTCCTGGAGAGTTAAAGGACAGAAATTTAGCGAGAAAGCCAACGGTTTGGAGCTGAGCCAAGAGACAAGGTTGAGGAACGCACATCAACCCTGCTGGAGTGACCTGCAACCCCAAGGATACAAATAAAAGGTACAGAGCACATCACCAAGTGGACAGGAGTCCCCTCCCCCAAGAGAACAGCTCGCAGTATACGCCATACCTCCATACAAACAAGTGAGCAGAGTTCAGATGTCCTCCCATTCTACCCCATGGGAGAGACCCTCTAAAAACCGGACCTCCTTCCCCTGTGCCATGGCACTCTCCTGCCAGGCATAAAGCTGTATAAAACTGTATATATTCTCTACCTGCAAGTTGGAACTCCCGGCACTCCCCTCCACTCTGACCCTGAGGTCTGGAGATCTGTCCCCCACGGAGTCCAGATTCTTGAACACTTTCTCGAGGGGTGTGGGACAGGGCGTGGGTTGCCGCTGGTCTGTGCTGTTCTCCCAGCTCAGGAGCGGTGAGAGAGTGAGCCGAAAAGCGGCTGGCTGAAAAGTGGACCAAAGCTTTGCTAAATTTTGGCCACACCTGGCCCCCAGGGGATGACAGCTGAGACAAAGGGCTGAAGCTTACAGACTAAGTCAGGATTATTAGCAGCCCAGCGTCTCCTCCACAGGGCAGAAATTCTGCGAACTTGTTCTGTTCTATCAGCTTTTTCATCTACTTTACATCAATCAGGGACAGGGCTGGAACGGAGTGAATTGCCCCAGCCCCCATCAAGTACCCAGGTTGTTAGGCCTCACCTTCCCCCCTGCCAACACCAACATATCCGGTGGACTGGCTGAGGAGCCACAGAGCCCCGTGTGACCTAGGCAGGCCCAAACCTCTAGAGCATCTGCTCATTTGAGGGAACTGGACCACAGACCTGCAGGGTTACGAGAGACTGGGTGCAAAGAGGTAGAGGGGCAAGGCGGGGAAAGAGGCATCAACCTTCCCAGGCTAATTTACTGGCTTGGGGGGGCCCTCCTGAGCTCACAGAACATTGGAGTGCCAGCAGACTTCAGCTGTCTAGTCACCAGAGACTTTTCAACTCTTTGATTTGCGGTTGATATTGGCTGGGACAAGTGATTGGTACCTCTTTAACTGAGCCAATCACCCGAGGACTTTCCAATGTTGTACACTGGGTGTGTGGTAGTGGGAAGGTTTGATTTTCCTTTCCAAGTGTTGTGGAATTGTTGTGGGAGAATACTCACAGAGGGGCTGCTTTGCTTAACCTGGCCCTCAGGGGATGAAG
>CAUYON010047666.1:0-18106 GCA_963573935.1 Arctocebus calabarensis
GATGAAAAAGCTGATAGAACAGAACAAGTTCGCAGAATTTCTGCCCTGTGGAGGAGACACTGGGCTGCTAATAGTCCTGACTTAATCTGCGAGCTTCGGCCCTTTGTCTCTGCTGTCATCCCCTGAGGGCCAGGTGTGGCCGAAATTTAGCAAAGCCAGCCGGCCAGCCGCTTTTCGGCTCACTCTCTCACCGCTTCCAAGCCAGGAGAGGGGCACAGACCAGCGGCACCCCGTGCCCTGTCCACATCCCTCGAGAAAGTCTTCAAGAATCTGGACTCTGTGGGGGAGAGACCTCCAAACCTCCAAACCTCAGGGTGAGAGTGGAGGGGAGTGCCGGGAGCTCCAACTTGCAGGTAGAGAATATATACAGTTTTGTACAGCTTTATGCCTGGCAGGAGAGTGTCGCGGCACAGGGGGAAGCTGGTCCGGTTTTTAGAGGGTCTCTCCCATGGGGCAGAGTGGGAGGACAGCTGGGGCGATTCACTCAGTTCCAGCCCTGTCCCTGATCGATGTAAAGTAGATGAAAAAGCTGATAGAACAGAACAAGTTTGCAGAATCTCTGCCCTGTGGAGGAGACACTGGGCTGCTAATAGTCCTGACTTAATCTGCGAGCTTCAGCCCTGTGTCTCTGCTGTCATCCCCTGAGGGCCAGGTGTGGCCGCAATTTAGCAAAGCCAGCCGGCCAGCCGCTTTTTGGCTCACTCTCTCACCACTTCCAAGCCAGGAGAGGGGCACAGACCAGCGGCACCCCACGCCCTGTCCACACCCCTCGAGAAAGTGTTCAAGAATCTGGACTCCGTGGGGAAGAGACCTCCAAACCTCCAAACCTCAGAGTGAGAGTGGAGGGGAGTGCCAGGAGCTCCAACTTGCAGGTAGAGAATATATACAGTTTTGCACAGCTTTATGCCTGGCAGGAGAGTGCCGCGGCACAGGGGGAAGGTGGTCCGGTTTTTAGAGGGTCTCTCCTGTGGGGTAGAGTGGGAGGACAGCTGGGGCGATTCACTCAGTTCCATCCCTGTCCCTGATCGATGTAAAGTAGATGAAAAAGCTGACAGAACAGAACAAGTTTGCAGAATCTCTGCCCTGTGGAGGAGACACTGGGCTGCTAATAGTCCTGACTTAGTCTGCGAGTTTCAGCCCTTTGTCTCAGCTGTCATCCCCTAAGGGCCAGGTGTGGCCGAACTCAGCAAAGCTTTGGACCGCTTCAGCCAGCCATCTTTCAGCCAGCCGTTTTTTTGGCCAGCCGCTTTTCGGCTCACTCTCTCACTGCTTCCGAGCTGGGAGAACAGCACAGACACGCGTCAACCCACGCCCTGTCCACTCCCCTCGAGAAAGTGTTCAAGAATCTGGTCTCCGTGGGGGACAGACCTCCAGACCTCAGGGTGAGAGTGGAGGGGAGTGCCAGGAGTTCCAACTTGCAGGTGAAGAATATATACAGTTTTACACTGCTTTATGCCTGGCAGGAGGGTGCCGCGGCACAGGGGAAGGAGGTCTGGTTTTTAGAGGGTCTCTCCCATGGGGTAGAGTGGGAGGACAGCCGAACTCTGCTCGCTTGTTTGTATGGAGGTATGGCGTATACTGCGAGCTGTTCTCTTGGGGGAGGGGCTCCCGTCCGCTTGGTGATGTGCTCTGTACCTTTTGTTTGTATCCTTGGGGTCGCAGGTCGCTCCAGTAGGGTTGATGTGCGTTCCTCGACCTTGTCTCTTGGCTCAGCTCCAAACCGTTGGCTTTCTTGCTAAATTTTTGTCCTTTAGCTCTCCTTCTGGACAGGAGCGTTTGCAGAAAGCTGGCTACAGACCGCCATCTTGGCTCCTCCCCCCTAGAATAGTTTTTTGATGTGATGCTACATTTGATTTTTTAGAATCTTATTAAGGATTTTTTCATCTGTATTCATGGAAGATATTGATTTGTATTTTTTCTTTTTTGTTGTGTCCTTTCCTGGATTAGGTATGAAAGTGATACTGGCTTTGTAGAACAAAGCCATCTTTCTCAGTGTTATGAAATAATGTCTGCAGTGTGTGTACCAATTTTTCTTTGTAGGGTTAATAATATTTCTCAGTGAGACTATTTTCTCTAGTGCTTTTTATTGATTGTTGGAAGTTGTTGTTTTGTTTTGTTTTGTTTTAATTACTGCTGCTTCAGCTTTGTTGCTCATTATTGGTCTGTTGTGTAGTTACTTCTATTTCTTTCTTACCAAGCCATGAGTGGTTGTGTTTCCAGAAATTTGTCCATTTCCTCAACTTTTTTGAGTTTATGTGCATAGAGGTTTTTATACTATTTACAAATGATATTTTATATTTCTGTGGTCTCAGTCATAATGTCTCCATTTTCATTTCTGATTGAATTTATATGGGGTTATTTCTTTTCTACTTCTGTTTAATCTAGCCAGAGATCTTTCAAGTTTGTTTATATTTTCAAAGAATCTACCTTTTGTTTCATTAGGTCTTATGTATTATTTTTTATTTGTTTTCAATTTCATTTAGTGCTGCTGTGACTTTAGTTATTTCTTTTGTTCTTCTGTGTTTGGGTTTGGTTTGCTTTTCCTTTTCTGGTTCCTTGAGATGATTCATTAGATTGTTGATTTGCAATCTTTCTGTCTTTTTGGTATAGGCATGTAAGGCTATTATTTTTCCCCTTAGAACTGCTTGTACTGAAAAAGCATTGAAATGTTTCTCCTTTAATATTCATTGTTCATTTTTTAATTTTCATAAAGTTAAAGATGACCAAAACACATGATGTGATTAAATTAGAATGTGCATCATCACATTTTGCTTTCACTTTCATCACATATTATCAAATAAGTAATTATTCATATATCGTTTATCCGGTTTACAGATAATTTTCTCAGGGCCTTTTTCACTTCCTGGTTACTTTTAATTGAGTCATCATTTGTTCATATTTTTAGTAAAGTTTGATCATGAGAAAATACATAGACAAATCTGACATTCTGCACATATTCCTTGTATTCTCTCTCTTTTTTGGTTTTTGGTAGATACAGAGTCTCACTTTATCGCCCTTGGTAAAGTACCATGGCATCACACAATTCACAGCAACCTCCAACTCCTGGGCTTAGGGAATTCTCTTACCTCAGCCTCCTAAGTAGCTGGGACTAAAGGCACCTGCCACAACACCCAGCTATTTTTTTTTTTGGTTGCAGTTTGGCCAGGGCCGGGTTTGAACCCACCAACCTCAGTATATGAGGCCATTGCCACATATACTGAGCCACATGTGCTGGTCCTTGTGTTCTCTCTTAACCCCAAAGGCCATTCAATTCTGCAAGAAGCCTGAGCTGAGGTTGATTCTGGGGATTCTTGTCTCCAGAATAATTTAGTTTGGGTTATAAATAGTCCCAAGGGTTGTTGAGAGGCAAAGTCAATTAAAAACAGCCTCTCTCCCCCAGAATACACTCTTTCAGGAAGAGTGACTAAAGGAGTCTGAGAACAAGCTAGAATAGAATTAATTAGTATTCCTGAATTTGTCCTCTTGGTGCCCTTTGGGATTATGATGATCAATTTCATCTCTGAAGAACTGATCTATGAGGTACTATGGGGAAATTACAAATAAGAAGTTTTATCTAAATCTTAATTAGACAATAAAATTTAAGCAACATAATATTGAAGTTAATTTATCATGTTATAATGTCATTACATATATTGAATTTCTAATTTAAGAGAATGAGCAATGTGATGGCTGTCTGGAAGTATCCAGTCATGCAATAATATAAAAAACAGAGGCAAACATGACTGGATACTTTCTGGACAACCCTTGTGTACCAAAATATATGTTTATTACTTTTACCTACACTTATTTATTTTTTATTAAATCATAACCATGTATATTAATGCATTTATGGGGCACAATGTGCTGATTTGATATACAATGTGGAATGGTTACATCAAACTGGTTAACATAACCATAACCTCACTTGCTTGTTGTGGTAAGGCATTTATACTCTGCTCTTAATAGTTTAATTGTACTATTGCATTGTGCACATTAGGTGAGTTCCCACCAAATACCCTCCCTCCTCACATCTTCCCCCCTCTCCTTGTCTCTCCCTCTTCTTCTCTCCTTTTTGGACTATAGCTATGTTTTATCATTTGTATGAATGTGTAGGTAATTATATATTGGTTAAATAATAGTATTCAGTACACATTGTTTCTTTCATTCTTGAGATACTTTACTAAGAAGAATATGTTCCAGCTCCATCCAGGTAAACATAATAGATATAATGTCTCCATCTTTTTATGGCTGCATAGTATTCCTTGGTATACAAATACCACAATTTGTTAATCTATTCATGGGTCAATAGTCACTTAGGTATCTTCCATGTCTTGGAAATTATGAATTGGGCTTCAAAAAATATTCTAGTGCAAGTGTCTTTGTTGTAAAATGATTTTTGATCATCTGGGTGTATACCTAGTAGAGGAAATGTAGGATTTAATGGTAGGTCTACTTTTAGTTCCTTGAATATACTTCAAATGTCTTTCCAAAGTGTCTGTATTAGTTTGCAGTCCCAGTAGCAGCGTAGACTCCACACCATGCCAACATCTGTAGATTTGGGATTTTGTGATGTGGGCTGATCTTACTGGAGTTAGATGATATCTCAAAGGGGTTTTGATTGGCATTTCTTTGATGAAAGATGATGACCATTTTTTCATGTGTTTTATAGGCCATGAACCTGTCTTCTTCAGAGAAGCTTCTGTTCAAGTCTCTTGCCCTCTAAGAAATGGGGTTGATTGTTCACTTTTTATTGATTAGTTTGAGTTCTCTGTGGATTCTAGTAATTAGACCTTTGTCAGAATCACACCCTGCAAAAATCTTCTCCCCTTCTGAAGGCTGTCTGTTTGCTCTACTTACTGTGCTCTTGATTGTGCAAAAGCTTCTTAACTTGATCAGATCCCAGTAATATATTTTTGGTGTTGCTCAATTGCCAGGGGGTTCCTACTCATAAAACATTCTCCCAGGCTAATATCTTCTAGCATTTTCCCTGCACTCTATCCTAGTATTTTTATATTTTCATTTCTTAAGTTGAAATCTTTTTTAATTACATCATAACTATGTGCATTATTGCATTTATGGGGTACAATGTGCTGATTTCATATGCCATTTGGAATGTTTACATCAAACTGGTTAACAAAGTGTTCACTTCACTTTTTTAATTGTTGTGTTTAGACATTTGTACTCTACTATTAATATATTTGACATGTACCCTTGGAATAAGCACAGTAGGTGAGGTCCCACCAATTACCCTCCCTCCACCCATCCACTCCTCTCCTCTCCTCTCCTGTCACACTCCTCTTCTCTCCTTCTTTCTGGGTTATAATTGTGTTATATTTTTCATATGAATGTGTGGGTAATTATATATTGATTTCATAATATTATTGAGTACATTGGGTGTTTTTTTTCCATTCTTGAGATACTTTACTAAGAAGAATATGATCCAGCTCCATCCACATAAACATAAAAGAGGTAGTCTCCAGGTATATATCCCTACAACCAAAAGTCACTTTACAGCAAAGACATTTGCAGAAGAATGTTTATTGCAGCCCAACTCATAATTGCCAAGTCATGGAAGCAGCCCAGTTGCCCATCGACCCATGAAAGGATTAACAAAGTGTGGTATATGTATAACACGGAACATTTAAGTCTTTTATCCAGTGAAAATCAATTTTTGTTAGTGGTGAAAGGTGAGGGTCCAGTTTCAGTCATTTACAGGTTTCTAGCTTGTAATTGTAGTACCATTTGTTAAATAAGGAATCTTTCCCCCATTGAATACTTTTGATAAGTGGCTGTGTTCATCTCCAGGTTCTCTATTCTGTTCCATATACACCTCTCTACTTTCGAACCAGTGCCATGCTGTGTTGATCACTATAGATTTATAGTGTAATCAGAAGTCTGATAACATGATACCTCCTGATTTGTTTTTATTTCTAAGTAATGTATTGGCTAGTAGAAGGTTTTTATGATTACATGTAAAACTAAGTACTATTTCTGCAAGTTCTTAAAAGTATGACATTGGTGCTTTGATAGGGATTTAATTAACTCTGTATATTGCTTTGGTATTATGGACATTTTAAGAATGTTGATTCTTCCCAACTATGAGTGTGGTATGTTTTTCCATTTGTTAGCATCTTCAGCTATTTCTTTTCTCAGGGTTTCATAGTTTTCATTGTAGAGATCATTCACTTCCTTTGTTAGATAAATTCCCAGATATTTCATCTTCTTTGCCATTACAGTGAAAGGGATGGAGTTCTTGACTATTTTTGCAGCTTGACTGTTGTTGGCATATGGAAAAGCTACCGATTGGTAAGTATTGATTATGTGTCCTAAGATGCTGCTATATTCCTTGATCATTTCCAAGAGGTTTGTAGTTAGTCCCTGGGGTTTTCCAGGAATAAAATCATGTCATCGGTGAAGAGTGAGAGTTTGACCTCCTGTGACTCTATCTGAATACATCTGATCCCTTTAATGGCTAGGCCTTCCTGTACTATGTTGAATAGCAGTGGTGACAATGGGCATACTTGTCTGGCTTCAGATCGAGTAGAAATGTTTTCCATTATACTTCTTTCAATATGATATTGGCTGTGGGTTTGCTATAGATGGTTTATATGAGCTTAAGCATGTCCCATCAAAGCATATTTTGTTAATTGCTCTATTCATGAAAACATGCTACATATTATGAAAAACCTTTTCTGCATCAATTGATAGAATCATATGGTCTTTGTTTTTTATCTTATTTATGTGGTGCATTATATTTGTAGATTTACATATGTTGAACTAACATTATAACCCTGGAATAAAACGAATTTGATCATGGTGTATACTTTTTTTTTTTTTGATGTATGATTGAATTCTGTTTGCTAGGATCTTATTGAATATTTTCATATCAATATTTATTAATGATATGGGTATATAGTTTTCTTTCTTTGGGGGCTCTTTTACTGGTTTGGAAATTAAGGTGATATTTGCTTCATAGAACGTGTTGGGGAGGATTCCTTCTTTTTCTATGTTTTGGAAAAAAATATGTAATATAAGTGCTAATTCCTTTTTAAAGGTGTGGTAGAATTCTGATATGAAGCTATCTGGTCCCAGTCTTTTTTTATTGGTACATTTTGTATAGTTGTATAGTCTATTTCAGTGCTCAATATATGTCTCTTCTATATTTCTGATTCTTTCTGGATTAATCTAGGACGTTGGTGTGCTTCCAGGTATTCGTCCATTTCATCCAGATTTTCATATTTCTGAGAATAGAGGTTTTGTAGTAATTGTTGAAGATTTTTTGAATTTCTGAAGTGTCTCTGGTTATTTATTTTTTATTATTTCTGATTGATCATATTAGAGATTTTGCTTTTCTGCTTCTGGTTAGGTTAGCCAAAGGTTTATCAATTTTGTAAATCTTTTCCAAAACCAACTTTTTGTTTTGTTGATCTTCTGAATGATTCTTTTATTTTCAAATTAATTTAATTCTGCCCTAATTTTGGTTATTTCTTTTCATTTTCTGGGTTTGGGGTTGGAATGTTCTTCCTTTTCCCAATGCTTGAGATGACCCATTAAGTTGTTGACTTCCTCTCCTTCAGTTTTCTTAATGAAGGCTTCTAACGCTATAAATTTCCCTCTTAGGACTACGTTTGCAATATCCCACAGGTTTTGATAATTTGTGTCTTCATTATCATTTTGTTCCAAAAATTTGGTGATATACTTTTTAATCTCATCTTTGACGCAGCTATCATTCAGCATAAGGTTATTTAGTTTCTATGACTTTGTTTGAGTATAAAGATTCCTGTTGGTGTTGAGTTCAACTTTTATTCCATGATAGACTGAGAGATACAAGGAATAATTTCTATTTTTTTAAGTTTTCTGAGGTTAGACTTGTGTCCTAAGATATGATCAATCTTGGAGGATGATCTGTGGGCTGATAAGAAGAATGTGTATTTAGGTTTATTTGGATGAAATGTTCTGAGAGGTCTGTTAAGTCCATTTGTTCTAGGGTCAAGTTTAAGCCTAATATTTCCTTGTTTAGTTTCTTCTTGGAGAATCTATACAAAATTACCAAAGTTGTGAATAATCTCCAACTATTACAGTGCTGATAGATATCAAATTGTTCATGTCTGTTAGGGTTTGCTTCAAAAATTAAGGAGCATTCTTGTAGGGTGCATTAATATTAATTATCAAAATCTCTTCATGTTGACTATTTCCCTTAACAGATATGTACTCATCATCCTTATCTTTCCTTAATTCTTTTGCTTTAAAAACAATTATAACTGCACATAAGATTGCAACCTCTACTTTTTTCTGTTTTCCATTTGCCTGTTTTATAGATTTTGATGCCCTCACCCTGAGTATTTATTTATCCTTTGAGATAAGATGAGTGTCTCATAGGCAAAAGATATGTGACCTGAGTTTTTGTATCCAGTCAGCCAACCTGTGCCTCTTTAGAGGACACATTAAGCCATTCACCTTTAATTGAGAGCACTGGTAAGTATGGTAGTGTTATGGCCATCATGTTTTTCAAAGGTCCAGTGGATATTTTTAATTATTTCACCATTATGAAAGATAGGTTTTGTTTGATACATTCCGGATGAGTTTACTTTGTTGGCAGACCATTCTGTTGGTCATTATGGAGGATGGGTCTGAGAATATCCTGGAGAGCTGGTTTAATTATAGCAAATTTCTTCAACATGTGTAAGTCTGTAAAGTATTTGATTTCTCCATCACAACTGAAACTCAGTTTAGCTGCTAAACTGGGCTGAAAGTTATTTTGTTTCAGGAGATTGAAAATTGATGACCAAAAATTTATTTTTAAAGTAGAAAAAGGCGAGATTGCAGGTAAGATGGCTGACTGGAGACAGCTTTCAACAGAGGCTCCTGTCCAGAGGGAGAGATAATGGGCAGAAAGAACTCAATGTAGTTAAAGGTCAAGAGCTGAGCTAAGAAAGAAGACTGATGAGTGCACAGCTGCTGAGACAAGCTATGACTCCAAGGAAACAACTACAGGTACAAAACACACGGCCCAAAGGATGAGAGACACTTCCCCAAAGAGACTGCCTCACTGTGTTCTCTCTACAAGTGATCAGTGCTCAGAAGAACTTATTTTACCCCATGGGAGAGAACCTCTAAACACCAGGACACTTGCTCCAGAGAGGTCTCACCTGTGAGCCTAGGTATTCTCTTGCCTGGCATAAAATTGAATAAATATTTTCCTGGCAATTCTGAACTCCCAGTCTACCCTTCCCCCATCATCTGGAGGTCTGAAAGCCTGTCCCATGCAGAGCTCAGAGATTTTGGCAATTCCTTGAGAAGTCTGGGCATTACACGGACTGCTGCACAACTGCACTGAAACAGTGACTCGAATGGAAGTTGGGGGACCAAACTTCAATTTTGACCAAAGTACATTACTTAAACATTAATTTTTAATTCAACTTGTTAATATGTTGTTAAGATATTTCATCCTCATTTATAAGTGAAATATGTTTGTAATTTCCCTTCATAGCAATATATTTTCTCTAATTTTAATATCAGATGTATCCTGATTAAGTAGAATGATGTGGAATTATTTCTTCTTTTTTTATTGTCTATAAGATTTGGCATGATCTGTTTTTTGAAATGATCTTTTACTTTTATTTATAAATATTAGTTGTGTATTTTTTGAGACTTTGGAAAAAAATAAGAAGTTAACTGATGACTTCATACTGATCCTTAAAGTCAAAGCATTCTAAAATAGACATACTCTTATTTGACAATGTGAATGACACTTTCTTGGCATTATTATTATTAATATTGCTTAATATTTTGATGCAGTAATCATCTGATTTCTTTTCTGAATGTATTTATCTTCTTTCATTCTTTTCGAGGTTTTTGTTTCTAGTCCTTATCTTAAACACTGTTATTGTTATCAAATATTAAGCCATTTTAACTCTGTGAAGGCAAAAAGTGGAAACTTAATAAACACATGTATATGTAAAAATTTTAAAAATTTTAAAAAGAACAAAAAAAGTAATTTTTTAATCAAAGTAGTATATATTTTTTATAGAAAAACTAGAAAATATAAATAAGTAAAAATAGCAATGTTTGTATCTCCACCCAGTGATAAACTCTGGTAATATTACAATATGTTCTTTTGTGTATATGAATATGTGTATCATTTATAAAATGATACATTTTATTTGATATTGTCTGGGAATTTTCTATTTTTACCTAAATTATATTATGAATATTTCCAGTAATTAAATATTCTTCTAAAGTTTCATTTTTATGGCTATGTATAACATTATTTGTATGGAGATCAAAATATATTTAGTCATTCTTACAATATTTAGATTGTTTTCAATTATTAATATATACAACTGTTTCAGCTTATAGGTAAATCTTGACACATATCCCTAATGGTTCCATATACAGTTTAGAAGTAAAATTTCTAAACCAAAGACTGAATATTTCAAAGCTATAATAACATCTCAAGAATGGAAGATAATTTAAATTCACACCAACAAAGTGAACTTACCTGTTTATCTGAACACTACCAACTTGCCAACAATGGAAATTAATAGTGTGTTTAATCTTTGCCAATTCGATAGGCACAGGATTTTATATCCTGTTACTATTTTTTAATTTACATTTTGAACACTTTTTTTCAAATCATAATTGCTTAAATCTTTTAATTGCCTTTCCATGTCTTTTCCCAATTTTTAATAATAGTTACCTTTTAATAATTTGTGACTACTCATTGTATGTTCATAATAGTAGTTTTCTGTTATATGTGTTGAAAATATTTTCCCCATTTTATATTTTTCCTTTTAATTTTGGTTATTTTTATTTTTAATGTATGGTATTTATATTCATATGTTTTCATGATCTGTGGCAAACTCCATTGCATATTTACAATTTTTCTTTATGGTATATTCTGTCTTCATAAGGGAATATTTTTGACCTTAACATTTTCACAGTTCCTTCAAACTTTTTGTTCTTGATGCATTGTTACTTTGACAAAACTTCATTTCAACAATTCATAGGTTTTTTTTGGATCTCTTTTATTTCTAGAATGGTCAGACCTTTTGGATTGTGAATGAACAAATCTTTGCCAAAGAGATACTTCCAAAATCTTCAAGCATAACAACATATCCAGCTTCATACTCCATCTCAACATGTGTAAGTATAATTCTTTCATTTTTTTTAATTAAATCATAGCTGTGTACATTAGT
This sequence comes from Arctocebus calabarensis, assembly GCA_963573935.1. Classification (NCBI taxonomy): domain Eukaryota; kingdom Metazoa; phylum Chordata; class Mammalia; order Primates; family Lorisidae; genus Arctocebus; species Arctocebus calabarensis. The sequence goes on from CAUYON010047666.1 coordinate 11,199, forward strand.
GAAATCATGGGGTGTATATGAATATGTGCTGGCTTCATATACAATCTGAAATATTTTCATCAAACTGTTCAACATAACCTTAATGGGATTTTCTTGGTTATTGTATGAACACATTTGTATTCTACATTTAGTAAGTTTCACCTGTACCCTTCTAAGATGCCCTATAAGTGTGATACCACCATTTACCCTCTCTCCACCCCTCCTCCCCCCTCCCCTCCCTTGCCCCTTTCCCCATATTCTTGTGCTATAATTGGATTATGGCCTTCATATGAAAGCCACAAATTAGCTTCATAGTCGGAGGATACTTTTTCTTCCATTCTTGAGATACTTTGCTAAGAAGAATGTGTGAAAGCATTATTAAATTTTAGTGGAATATTACAGAAAAATTATTCTTTATATTTTAAACATATGAATATCACTCTGTGTTGAATTAGGGCTCTTACTAAGGTTTATCATTAAAATTCTACTTGGCTTTTTTTATTCACAGAGGTTCCAAATATAAAAACTTCCCTTCTGGTAAGACCTGCTTTAATCCTTTTGAGTTATAGAATGTAAGAGCTGAATAGTACCTAAGAATTTATCTATTTTAATCCTATTATGTTATAGGTGAGAAATGAGGCCCAGAAATTAAATATACTTGTTCCAGGTGATACAGCTAAACATGTTTGGCCTCCGTTTCTTTGATGAAAAGTAGATTATTTGGCTGGGTGTGGTGGCTCACTCCTGTAATCTTAGCACTCTGCGAGCAAAGATGGGTAGATTGCCTGAGCACAGGAGTTTGAGACCAGCCTCAGTAAGTACAAGACCCCATCTCTACTAAAATTAGAAAAATTAGCCAGGCGTAGTGGCAGGCACCTATAGTCCCATCTACATGGGAGGTTGAAGCAAGAGGATCACTTCAGCCCAGGAGTTTGAATTTGCTATGAACTATGATCTCATGGTACTCTAGTCTGGGGCAACAGAATGAGACTCTTGTCTCAACAACAATAGAGAAAAAATAGATTATGTTTTTCTTTCTCTAATCTTTGGAAGTCAAGGTCTGGCACTGCACAGATGTGTGTTCCACTGCTGCCAGGAATCCATGTTTTATCTACATAACATTTTTTTGTGTTACTGTTATAGAAAAATAGTAAAATAAAGGGTACACATGAATTTCATGTGTAATTTAAAATAGTTTAATGTAGTAAATGGCACATGTATATAAATGTATATATATACATTTATGTCCACATGTATATAAATGTATACAAGTATTTGTATATATACATATATATGTAACCTTAAGATACTTCACAAATTTTATGACTTGCTTATTTTTAACCTAGCATTGTGTTAAGAATATTTTCCCACATTTAAAATAATATACTATTAGGGTGGCGCCTGTAGCTCAGTGAGCAGAGCGCTGGACTCGTTTACTGAGAGTGGTGGGTTTGAATCTGGCTCCGGCCAAACTGCAAAAACAATAGCTGGGCATTGTGGCATGTGCCTGTAGTCCCAACTACTCGAAAGGCTGAGGCAAGAGAATCGCCTGAGCCCAGGAGTTGGAGGTTTCTATGAGCTGTGATGCCACAGCACTCTACTGAGGGCAACAAAGTGAGACTCTGTCTTAAATAAATAAATAAATAAAAATAATATATTATCTTATGTAATAAAATGAAATCATTGTAAAGGCTGTTGCCATCTTTATACATGTTTTATAAGGTACTTTAGTTTTTCTGTATTTTCTTCAAACTTTTACAATGAGCATATGTTACTTTTATAATAAAAAATATTATTTTATAATAATTTTGAAATATTTTCAGTGCCTCAAAATGGAGATGAGTGGGAGTATATGACACTCTGCTTTAAATCATACAGTTTTAGAAGCATAGAAACTTTATTAACATCAAACAAAATTTTTATTTTAAATATCTTAGAAATATCAACCAAAGGTATGTATATTGTTACAATACCTTATTTTAAGGATTTTTTCATGACCTACTCAGTTAATATAGTTACCCTTCCCATTGTTCTTCTTTTCGTCTTCCAACTGTATACCTTTGCTATTGAACCTACTACAACATAACCAGAAATATGATACATTTTTCTAGTTTCTTGAAAGAATATAAAATTATACCATTTATTCATGCCATCCTATTGTTTTCTTTAGCACTTCAGGTATTTTTAGATTTAATTGAATATTCTGCATTGTGATCAGGATATACTCAATTAATAGGAATTTTGAATAGAAAAGGGGCTTTGAATTCTTTCTCTGCCATAATATTTCATATTTATAAGCCAATTTGTTTTAGAGCAACATTTACTACATTTATGAAAATGTTGAGTTCCATATTTATTGTTGTGGCTTATAGATAAGAACAAATATTGCCCACTATTGCAAGAATAAGAAATTACAGTAAATTAGTTTAGATTCATGGTGAGATAATGTAGCTTGACTAATAAGATAGGTAGTAAAAACAAATCCATAACCTTTCCTCTTAAGTTTACTGTGTGTGTGCTTTAGCATATGTGTGTGTAAACTTGATATATATCCATTAGAGAAAATTAGACAATGAAACTACAAAATATGGGGGAGAAATAACCCCTTTTACAATCAATTACTGATTGGTAATGTTTTATACATCCTAATTTTCTTAATGTTTATGAAGGAAAGATTAGCAAGCTCCTATCTTTCCTGGTGTACCCTCTTTTTTACTCTCTCACTGTCTAAGTGTAGTTTCTGAGCCGATATCCCAGCCTTTACCTCATTCTAATAAATTATATAATTTTCTGGTTGTAAGAACTCATATGTACTACTGTCTGTTTTATTTTTAAAATACAAAACCTGATTGTGTCACTCTTATTTAGAAGTCTCAGTTATAAGTCACAAAAGAAAGTCTAACTCAGTCTGGAATTCATATTCTGCTACAATTAAGATTTATTCTTTGTTTTTTGTTTTTCCTTCTGCTACCTCTACTCTTATTCATGTTGTACTTGTATGTGTACACACACACATACACACATATTTTCTCTACACAGGATAGTGTAGTTATTGTCTTTGCATGTCTTATACCAATTCTCTCAAACTCACTATGGTGAAGAACACGTCTTAAAAAAAATTTCCAAGACTTACACCTATAACCATAGCATCTTGGGAGACCTTTGCAGGAGTATCACTTGAGCTTAGGAGTTTGAGACCCGCTGGAGCAACTGAGTGAGATCCTGTCTCTACCAAAAATAGAAAAATTAGCCAATGGTGGTATGTGCCTATGTTTCCAGCTACTCAGGGGGGTGAGGCAGGAGAATTGCTTGAGCACAGGAGTTTTAGGTTGCAGTAAGCTATGATGCCATCACTGCCCTCTGGCAAACCAATACTTTGTAAAATACAGTAAGAATGGGTTGTTTGAAAAATGATCATGTTCTGTCACAATAATGTCAAATTACTATAAAAGTTTCTAAAGGACTATGCTCAATTTTTATACTTACATCACTACCAACCAATAACAAATAAATGGTTTATATACAAGCCCACATCTACAGACCACACACTGTGTTTCTCTGCTGTGGACTTTCTTGTATCAGTGCCTTTCTTTATGCCATTTCTGTTGACTCAAATGCCATTCACTCCCACTACATTTCTGTAAATCTGCTTAGCAGAGTTATGTTCATCTTTCAAGTCCTGGTTAAACATTACCTCCTTCAGTAAGTCTTGTATGCTTCCAGTCAGAATTAATCTTTTTTCACATACATGTATGCCCAGAGTATTTCATTCATAAGACAAACACATTTCTTATCACAGGTTGATATTTTTACTAAGATACAATTCACATATTGTACAATTAACCCATTTAAAGTGGTCAAATTTATTATTTTTAGTATGCCACAGAGTTATGCAATCATATTTACAAAATAATTTTACAACATTTCTGTCACCCACAAAGAAGCTCAGTGATGAATATCAATCATTCATTATTCTTCCCCATATAGCCTGAGTTTTTACTATAGTTATCAATATATGTATATTTCCTTTGAAAGGTTGTGAATGCTTAGAGGGGAGGGATTGGTGGAGGTATCTTATTTGTCTCTAAAGTGGAAACTATAAAGAAGTCTAGATAGGGTAGAGTGTTTCATAACAATTATTATCACACATTTCTTAATTATTGAATTATTTGTTTTTGTATGGGCAAGTTATAGACAAATTACTTGTCTGATGCTATAGACAAGTTTTAGAAATCTCTGCTTTAGAAATGCTTTTGATCAACAGCAGCATTTATTTTCTCATAGTTTTTTCCCTGAAAACTTATGGATGTTAAGGAAAAGTACATCTGCTGGTGATCATCCACTCTCAAATGAATTAGTCCTTTCTTCAGTTTTTTTTTTAATTTTATATACTTAATGTGGCAGCAGAGGTTTAAATTAAAGCAATGTATATTGGATTCATCAAATATTCTGGTGCAGATTTGCTTCCTATGAAGTTCTAAGGTAGTATTTTTATTCCTGAGATAAATTTTCTAGAAAGACAAGTCTGGATTTTCCAATTTTGTGGCCTTTGTTCTGAAAATAGCTTATATCTCCTGTGTGCTCCCAAGAACTTGTCCATGTCATTACTCCAGTACTCAACTCTGTCATAGAAGTTGTGAATGTATCTTTCCTGCTAGTCTGTTAGCAGCTTCTCACAGACAGGAATTTCATCTTATTGACCTGTATATCTTCCACAGAGCCTAGCAAACTACTTGAGGTGGCAGAAGTGTTCAATAAATGTTTGTTTAATTGATGAGTGAAAGGAATATTAAAAGTTTTACAGTAAAGTGATCATGAGAGCATAGGTTAGCTTGTTTGTATATGTATTCTAAGTCAAAAGCAACTATGTCCTTCTTTTAAAAGATATGTATCTTCTGCACTTCTCACCACTTACAATAATTGACTCATGCTGTATAAAGAATGCAAATCTAAGACATGAAACAATAAAAAATCTATAATAAAGCATGGAAAAAAATATTAACAATATAGACCTGGAGAAAGGTTTGATTAAGAAGACTTCATTGGCAATTGCAGCAAAATCAAAAATTAAAAAATGGTACTCGATCAAGCTTAGAAGCTTCTGCACAGCTAAGGACACAATAAACAAAGCAAATAGACAGCCTTCAGAATGGGACAAGATATTCACATGTTACAAATTTGACTAAAGGTTAATAACAAAAATATACAGAGAACTAAAGCAAATCAAGAAGAAGAAGAAGAAGAAGAAGGAGAAGAAAACATGAGCAAACAACCCAGTTAATCACTGGTAAAGAGAAATGGACAAAACTTTCTCTCAAGAAGACAGAAGAATGGCCAAAAATCACACACACACACACACACACACAAAATGCCCATGATCTCCATGTGTCAGTGAAATGCAAATCAAGACCACCTTGAGAAAAAAAAAAAAAAGACTACCTTGAGATATTACCTAGTTCTAGTAAGAATAGCCCACATCACAAAGTCCCAAAGGTATAGATTTTGGCAAGAGTGCAAAGAAAAGGGAACACTTATGCACTGTTAGTGGGATTGCAAATAGACTTTCCATTTGATCCATCAATCTCATTGCTAGGTATCTACCCAGAAGAAAAATAATCATTTAACCATAAGGACATTTGCACTCTAATGTTACAGCATCTCAATTCACAATTGCAAATATGTGGAAACATCCCAAGTGCCCATCAACCCATGAATATATTAATAAACTGTGGTATATGTATACCCTGAAATACTATTCAGCCATAAAAAGATGGAGACTTTACATTTGCTATATTTACCTGAATGGAATTGAGGAACATTCTCCTTAACAAATTATCTCAAGTTCTAGTCAATGCAATAAGGCAAGGGAATTGTATCAAGGGCATACACATGGGGGTAGAGGACGTCAAACTCTCGCTCTTTACCAATGATATGATCTTATACTTAGAAAACCCTAGAGAATCAAATACAACACTCCTGGAAGTGATCAGGAAACACAGTAATGTCTTAGGGTATAAAATCAATGTCCACAAATCAGTAGCCTTTGTATATGCCAATAGTAGCCATGTTGAGAAGCATATTAAGGGCACAGTTCCTTTCATAGTAGCTTTTAAGAAAATTAAATACTTAGGAATATACATAAAAAGAGGTGAAGGATCTTTACAAAGAAAATTATGAAACCCTAAGAAAAGAAATTTCAGAAGATATTAGCATATGGAAGAACATACCATCCTCTTGGCTGGGAAGAAGCAACAATTAATATTAAACATGCATAAAATGTGTAATGCACTGTTAAAATGCAATCTACAGATTGAATGCAATCCCCATTAAAACTCCAACATCACACTTTGAAGAACTGGAAAATATAGTACTTCATTTTGTATAGAACCAGAAAAAGCCCCATATAGCCAAGGATATTCTTATTAATAAAAAAATAGAACCTGGAAGCATTACTCTACCACACTTCAGGCTGCATTACAAGTCCACAGTAATCAAAATAGCATAGTACTGACACAAAACTACAGAAATAGACATATGGAACAGAATAGGAAACCAAGAGATGAAACCAGTCTCTAATTGCCATCTAATTTTCAATAAACCAAACAAAAGCTTACACTGGGGAAAAGAATCCCTATTCAACAAATGGTGTTCAGAGAACAATATAACCACATGTAAAAGACTGAAACTGGACCCTCACTCTTCATCACTTACAAAAATTGATTCAAGATGAAAAAATATTTAAATGTAATACAATAAACAATAAAAATCTTTGAATAAAGTGTGGGGAAAACTCTTTTTTTTTTTTTTTTTTTTAATAATTTTATTGAATCATAATTATGTACATTGGTGCAATCACAGGGCACGATTCATATACATTCAGAAATATTTTGATCATACTGTTACAGATATCCTTCATGGCATTTCCTTGA
>CAUYON010047669.1:0-15545 GCA_963573935.1 Arctocebus calabarensis
TTGTGGTGGGTGCCTGTAGTCCCAGCTACTCAGGAGGCTGAGGCAAGAGAATCACCTAAAGTCAGGAGTTGGAGGTTGCTGTGAGCTAATGCCACAGCAATCTACTGAGAGCAATAAAGTGAGACTCTGTCTCCACAAAAAGACAAAATAATAATAAATAAAATAAAAGAATAAAAAAATAAAAAATAAAAGGGAAAAGAACACTGAATGCTAAAGAAAAGGAGCAAAGAGCATGTAAACCTCCAGGTATATGTCTCAAGTGTAAAAAAGGCTTTCATTGGGTAAAAGAATGCTGTTCTTGCTTTGATAAAGATGGAACACCTCTATGTTAGGGAAATTATCAGTTGGGCCAGAATCAGGACCCAGAGGTAAATGAAAGAAGTTAAAACAATTTCTTTAATATTTCCCTTTCAAACTATCCTCGAAAAAAACAAAAACAAAAAACAGTATAATTCAATTCTATACCATGGGAGCAATCTGCCAGCTTGGTTAAACCTGTGGTGCCTTAGCTTAAAACTGAGAAAATTAAACCAGACCAATGGATGATGATGGGGGATAATTAGATTAAATATGTTTGTGGAATATTTGGTTATCCTGCATGGTGAAGGGCTAACCCATCTCTCATTGGCATCTGTGTACTATAATTGGATCTAGCTATGGAGAATTAGAGAGCCTGGACACAGTCCAAAGGGGAAAAGGACACTCTGAAGCAAGTGATTCCTTTGGAAGAATATGAGAGGGAGAACAAAAGACGGGAAGAGTAACTGAGAGTTAAGACCAATTTTGTGCTAGGGAGCGCCATTTGAAAAAAGAGTCTGGAATCAATTAGCAAAAATTCCTCTCAAAAAGCAGCTTGAAAGCAGGAAAAATTCCGCTACCAAGGAACTATGAAATGTGGTCCCACTATGGACCACAAGTAACAGAGCCTTTGAGAGGAACTGTGAAGTGTGGGACTGTTAGTCCACCAGTAACAGTCTTTTGAGATCTGTGAAGGGTGGATTTGTTAGGACTGCCAGTAGCAAAGCCTTTGGAATAGCGAGAGAAAAATCCTTCAGCACCTGTGGCACCTCAGACTATACTACAAATCGATGGTGATCAAAATAGCATGGTATTGGCAGAAAAACAGAGAGGAAGACGTACGGAACAGAATATAGAACCATTAGATGAACCCAGCCACCTACCATTATTTGATCTTTGACAAGCCAATTAAAAACATTCAGTAGGGAAAAGATTCCCTATTTAACAAATGGTACTGGGTGAACTGGCTGGCAACCTGTAGAAGGAAGCTGGCCCCACACCTTTGACTTTTAACTAAGATAGACTCTCACTGGATTAAAGATTTAAACTTAAGACATGAAGCTATAAAAATACTAGAAGAAAGTGCAGGGAAAACTCTTGAAGGAATCAACCTGGGTGAATATTTTATGAGGAGGAATCCCCAGGCAATTGAAGCAGCATCATAAATACACTACTAGGACCTGATCAAACTAAAAAGCTTCTGCACAGCCAAGAACACAGTAAGTAAAGAAAGCAGAAAGCCACCAGAATGGGAGAAGATATTTGCAGGGTATGCCTTGGACAAAGGATTAATAACCAGAATTCACAGATAACTCAAACATATTAGCAAGAAAAGAACAAGTGATCCCATCTAAAGGTGGGCAAGGGACTTGAAGAGAAACTTCTCTGAAGAAGACAGGTGCACAGCCAACAGGCACATGAAAAAATGCTCATCATCCTTAATCATCAGAGAAATGCAAATCAAAATTACTTTGAGATATCATCTAACTCCAGTAAGATTAGCCCACATCACAAATTCCCAAAACCAGAGATGTTTCCATTGATGTGGAGAAAAGGGAACACGTCTACATTGCTGCTGGGGATGCTAAATAATATGTTCCTTTCAAAAGATGTTTGGAGTGGCTCGATGCCTGTGGCTTAACGGGCTAAGGCGCCAGCCATGTACACCTGAGCTGGCAGGTTCGAATCCAGCCCGGGCCTACCAAACAAAAATGATGATGGCTGCAACCAAAAAATGGCCAGGCATTGTGGTGGGTGCCTATAGTCCCAACTACTTGGGAGGTGGAGGCAGGAGACTCGCTTGAGCCCAGAAGTTGGAGGTTGCTGTGAGCTGTGGTGCCACAGCACTCTATCCAGGGTGACAGCTTGAGTCTCTGTCTCAAAAGAAAAAAAAAAAAAGATGTTTGGAGAATACTTAGTGATCTAAAAATAGACCTGCCATTCAATCCTATAATTCCACTACTAAGTATATATCCAGAAGACCAAAAATCACATTATAACAAAGATATTTGTATCAGAATGTTTATTGTAGCCCAATTCATAATTGCTAAGTCATGGAAAAGCCCAAGTGCCCAATTGAACCATGAGTGGATTAATAAATTGTGGTATATGTACACCTTGAAATATTATGCAGCCTTAAAGAAAGATGGAGACTTTACCTCTGTCATGTTTACATGGATGAAGCTGGAACATATTCTTATTAGCAAAGTATCTGAAAAATGTAAGAAAAAGTATCCAATGTACCTAGCCATACTATGAAACTAATTTATAGCTTTCATATGAAGGCTATAACCTAATTATAGCACAAGAATGTGGGGCAAGGGGAAAGGGAGGGGAGGGGAGGTGGAGGATGGATGGAGGGAGGGTAATTGGTGGGACTACACCTATGGTGCATCTTAGAAGGGTATAGGTTAAACTTACTAAATGCAGAATATAAAGGTCTTAACACAATAACTAAGAAAATGCCATGAAGGCTATGTTAAACAGTTTGCTGAAAATATTTCAGATAGTATATGAAACCAGGACATTGTACCCCATGATTGCATCAATGTACACAGATATGATTTAATAAAAAAAAAAAAGAAAGAAAGAAAGAAAAGAAAAGAAAAAGAAAATTGATAAACCTTTGGCTAACCTAACCAGAAACAGAAAAGTAAAATCCCTAATGTCATTAATCAGAAATGACAAATGAGAAACAACAACAGACACCTCAGAAAATCAAAAAATCCTTAGTCCATACTATAAAAACTCAATTCTCAGAAATATGAAAATCTGGAAGAAATATATCAATACCTGGAAGCACACCACCTTCCTAGAGTCAGCCAGAAAGAACTGGAAATGTTCAATAGACCTATATCAAGCACTGAAATAGCATCAACTCTACAAAATATCCCAGAAAAGAAAAGTCCGGGACCAGATGGCTTCACATCAGAATTCTACCAAACCTTTAAAGAGGAACTAGTACCTATATTACATAACCTTTTCCAAAACATAGAAAAAGAAGGAATACTTCCCAACACATTCTATTAAACAAATATCACCCTGATCCCCAAACCAAGAAAAGACCCAACAATGGAAGAAAATTATAGACCAATATCTTTGCTGAATATAGATGCAAAAATATTCAATAACATCCTAGCAAGCTGAATCCAGCAACACAGCAAATTATATACCATGACCAAGTTGGTTTTATTCCAGGGTCTCAAGGTTGGCTCAATATATGTAAATCTATAAATATAATATATCATATGAAAGAAATAAAAAATAAAGACCATATGATTCTCTCAACTGATGCAGAAAAAGCCTTTGATAATATCCAGTATCCTCTCATGATCAGAGGAAAATTAAGAAAATAGGTATAGGATCTGGGGCAAGATGGCCAACTGGAGGTAGCTTCCAACAGAAGCTCCTGTCCAGAGGGAAGGATATCATCCAGAAAGTAACCAATTAAGCTGAGGACTGGGAGTCGAGCCAAGAGAGAAGTGATAACTGCAGGTCACCTCTGCTGAGGCAAGCTGCAACTCCAAGAAAGCAAGTTTCAGGTACAAAATTCATCCAAAAGGAAATGTTCATCACCTCCCCCAAAAAAGCTTTTGGGGGAAGGCTTTTGGAAAGGTTTTGTTTTGTTTTGTTTTTTCCTTTCCTTTCCTTTTTCTCTTTGCTTGCTCCTGTAGGTTTTCTACAGGTGAGCAGTGAACTGAGGACCTCTTGTCTTACCCGATGGGTGAGAGCTGTAGGAAGTGGCAACTACTTCCCCAGAGAGACCCTGCTGCAACTCTGAACACTCTCTTGCTAGGCAGAAAAATTGAACTAAAGTTTTCCTTGACATTCTGAACTTCCAGTCCACCCTTCCCCCTTACCTGATGAACCAGAAGACTAACCCCTGCAGAGACTGTGGGAGGAGGCTAATGAGCAGCGCCCCCCACACCCCAGTCTACTGGGCCAAATACCCCGCCCCCCACCTGGCAGAGCCTGCTAGAGCCACACATCCCGCACACCCTGCTCCTGGCACCCTCCCTGCCTCTACACAGAGTCTCCCTACCAGCCAGAGACTGCTCAAGCCATGCATCCTGCACACTCCACTCCCGGCACCCTGCCACATCCGCACAAAGCCCCAAGCCCCACCAGAATCATGAGCCGACCTCTCTCCTTGCTGAAGTCACTGGGCACCAGGCACTGCCAAAACCGTGTGCTACATCCTCTGTCCTACTGCTGGATTCATATACCCCATGCTCCAGAGTTGCTTCCACAGCCAGAACTCCCTAGCTGGGGCAGTCACAGGGGAGCTACAAAGGGTCACTCCCCACAAAGATCCAGCAACAATAGAGTGATCCCACCAGGGGCCAATCTTGGAGAGACACCTCCCCAACTCTGAGGACTGCCAGAGGAAACCAGAATTCACTCTATAGGGATACCGATGCGGCAGAGTGGCAGGGGCAAAGGCACAGTGGCTGAGGGAAAAGCATTTGCTGACTTGTTACCCTCAGAATTAGACTGATTCCAAGAAGAACACTCACCAGTGGCTATTGAGTACCTGATACCGGCAGGCCTCAGCTCCCCCAGCTGACTGGTAGCACAGGGGAGAGGCTGGGCTGCAGGGGCATTGACCTTCCTTTGACTCTGACAGGCATTAAGCCCTGGCACATCTGCTTAATGGAGGGAGCAGGACTGCATCCCTGTAGGGTAACCAGTGACTGGGCATGAAAGAGGAGCAAAGTGGAGAAAGCGACTCAGCCCCCTGGTCCAATTCTACTACCGGATGGGCCTTTCTGATTCCTTTGAGCACTGTAGTGAGCCAAATGTGAGCAGCCAGTAGACCTCTGCCATCTAGTTGCTAGAGACCTTTTGAACTCTCCCACTTGAGAGTTCATACTGACTGGGTCAATTGATTTGGAATTCCTAACCTGAGCCAATCACCCAAGGACCCTCTTGGGTGGTACCCTGGTTGTGCAGTAATGGGAAGGGTTGATGTTCCTCTTCCGCTTGTTGTCCATGGGGAAAGGGGTGTCTTAGTTGATTGTATTTCTCCACAGCTAAGACTTCACCAGCATCACTGATCGACTAGGATGTGACAAGACCCAGATGAATACAAGACAGATTCACCCAACCCCACCACACCAAGCAGGTTTCCTCAGCCTCAGACTGTAATACTGTGCGGGTCCTATGCAAAGATACCAGGGAAAAGCTGCAGTCATCAGTCCCAGATCCCCGACAAAGGGTTGGTGAACCACAATTCCAGAAGGTCCCAATCCAATTTCACCTTACCTGCCCAACTAGCCAACAGTGAAAAACAATCATGAGGTGGAATCAATGGAAAACTCTGGCAACATGAATAATCAGAGTAGATCAACTTCCCCAAGGAATGATAAGTTAGACACAGCATAAGATCTCATTCATAAACAAATGGCTGAGATGTCAGAAATCGAGTTCAGAATCTGGATAGCAAATAAGATCAACAGATGGAGGAAAATATGGAATTAGAATTTCAAACAGCAATTCAAAAGATGTCTCAAGAATTCAACAAATTCAAAGACAAAATGGCCAAAGATTTTGACACATTGAGGCAAGAATTTACAGCCCTCAAAGATCTGAAAATTACAGTAGAATCCCTCAGTAACAGAATGGAGCAGGCAGAAGAAAGGATCTCTGACATCGAAGACAAAGCTTTTGAACACTCTTAAATGCTCAACGAGGAAAAAAACGTGGAGAACGAAAACGGATCATTCTCTCAGAGAGCTCTGGGATAATTCAAAGAGATCTAATATTCACCTTATAGGAATACCTGAAAATGATGAGGTTGCTGAGAAGGATACAGATGCTTTACTTCATGAGATAATCAAAGAGAATTTTCCAGACATGCCAAGAGATTCTGAAATTCAGACAGCAGACAGTTTCAGAACACCAGCACAACTCAGCCCAAATAAAAATTCTCATAGACACCTTATAATTAACTTCACCAAAGTTAATATGAAGGAGAAAATTCTGCAAGCTGTAAGACGTAAGAAAACCATAACCCACAAGGGGAAGAACATTAGAATGACTTCAAATCTCTCTGCTGAAACCTTTCAAGTTAGAAGAGGGTGGTCATCAACCTTTAATTTCCTTAAACAAAATAACTTTCAACCTAGGACCCTGTATCCAGCTAAACTGAGTTTCATCTCTGATGGAGAAATTAAATACTTTAATGACATTTACATGTTGAAGAAATTTCCCATAACTAAACCAGCTATCCAGGATATTCTCAGGCCTATCCTCCACAATAAACAACACAATCCTGCATCACCAAAGTAAACCCTCTCAGAAACTTTTCATCAAATTACAACTTCCACAGTGGCAAAAGGACTAAAAATGTCAGGACTAAAAATGTCCACTGGACTTTTGAAAAACTCGATACACAAAACTCTATCTGGTTTATCAATACTCTCAATGAATGTGAATGGCTTAAATTGCCCTCTAAAGAAGTACAAGTTGGCTGACTGGATACAAAAACCCAGGCCAGACATCTGTTGTATTCCAGAATCTCACCTTACCTTAAAAGATAAACATAGACTCAGGGTGAAGGGATGGTCATCTATAATTCAGGCAAGTGGAAAGCAGAAAAAAACAGATGTTGTAATTTTATTTGCAGATACAATAGGTTTTAAACTAATAAAAGTAAGGAAAGATAATGATGGTCATTTCTTATTTGTTAAGGGCAACACTCAACATGATGAGATTTCAATCATCAATATCTATGCACCCAACCAGAATGGCACCTCAATTTATAAGAGAAACTTTAACTGACATGAGCAACTTGATTTCCTCCAGCACCATAATTGTTGGGGACTTTAACACCCCTCTGGCAGTGTTGGATAGATCCTCCAAAAAGAAGCTAAGTAAAGAAATTTTAGACATAAACTTAACCATTCAACATTTGCATCTAACAGACATCTACAGAACATTTCATCCTAACAAAACTGAATACACATTCTTCTCATCAGCCCATGGATCATTCTCCAAAATTGATCACATCTTAGGTCACAAATCTAACCTCAGCAAATTTAAAAAAATAGAACTCATTCCTTGTATTTTCTTGGACCATCATGGAATAAAAGTTGAACTCAGTAACATTAGGAATCTGCATATGCATAAAAAACATGGAAACTAAATAAACTCATGCTGAATGATAGCTGAGTCATAGGTGAGATCAAGAAGGAAATTAGCAAATTTCTGAAACAAAATGATAATGAAGACATGAACTATCAGAACCTCTCGGATACCACAAAGGCAGCCCTAAGAGGAAAATTTATGGCATTTCAAGTCTTCCTTAAGAGAACAGAAAGAAAGGAAGTCAAAACTTAATGGGACTTCTCAAGCAACTGCAAAAGGAAGAACTTTCCAACCCTAAACCCATCAGAAGAAAAGAAATAACTAAAGTTAGAGCATAACTAAATGAAATTGAAAACAAAAGAATCATACAACAGATCAACCAATCAAAGAGTTGGTTTTTTGAAAAAGTCAATAAAATATGGTGGTGCCTGTGGCTCAGTGAGTAGGGTACCAGCCCCACATACCGAAGGTGGCGGGTTCAAACCCAACCGTGGCCAAACTGAAAAGGTCAATAAAATCGATAAACCTTTGGCTAACCTAACCAGAAGTAGAAGATTAAAATCCATAATTTCGCGTGCACGCTGGTGCTGGGTTGGACAAGGTCGGGCTGTCCCGGAGTGTTCCAGATAGACGCGACTCAGCATATGCCTTAAGGTGATGAGGAGGTTTTTGTTACTGTACGCTACACAATGAGGACAAGCAAAGGCCATAGCAGAAGAAATATGTGAACAAGCTGTGGCACATGGATTTTCTGCAGATCTTCACTGTATTAGTGAGTCAGATAAATATGATCTAAAAATGGAAACAGCTCCTCTTGTTGTTGTTGTTTCTATCACGGGCACTGGAGACCCACCCAACACAGCCCGCAAGTTTGTTAAGGAAATACAGAATAAAACACTGCCCCTTGATTTTTTTGCTCACCTGCGGTATGGATTACTGGGTCTTGGTCATTCAGAATACACTTACTTTTGTAATGGGGGGAAGATAATTGATAAACGACTTCAGGAACTTGGAGCCCAACATTTCTATGACACTGGACATGGAGATGATTGTGTAGGTTTAGAACTCGTGGTTGAGCCGTGGATTTCTGGACTCTGGGCTGCCCTCACAGAGCATTTTCAGTCAAACGGAGAACACTAGAAGATAAGTGGAGCTCTCCAAATGGCATCTCCTGCTCCCCCGAGGCCAGACCTTGGGAAACCAGAGTTACTGCACCTGCAATCACAGATCGAGCTTCTGAGAATAGATGATTCAGGAAAAAAGGATTCTGAGGTTTTGCAACAAAATGCAGTGAACAGTGGTCAATCAAGTGCTTTAATTGAAGATTTTAAACCCTCACTTACCCGCTTAGTACCCCCACTGTCACAAGCCTCCCTAAATATTCCTGCTGTGCCCCCAGAATACTTACAGGTGCATCTCCAGGAGTCTCCTGGACAGGAGGAAAGCCGAGCACCTGTGATGTCAGTGAATCCAGTTTTTCAAGTTCCAGTTTCAAAGGCCGTTCAACTTACTACAAATGATGCCATAAAAACCACTCTTCTGGTGGAATTGGACATTTCAAAAACAGATTTTTCCTATCAGCCTGGAGATGCTTTCAGTGTGATCTGCCCCAACAGTGACTCTGAGGTGCAGAGCCTGCTCCACAGACTGCAGCTGGCAGATAGAAGAGAGTGCCGCGTCCTGGTGAAGACGAAGGCGGACGTGAGGAAGCAAGGAGCTGTCTTGCCCCTGCATATACCTGAGGGATGTTCTCTCCAGTTCATTTTTACTTGGTGTCTTGAAATACGAGCGATTCCTAAAAAGGCATTTTTGCGAGCCCTTGCAGACTACACCAACGATGGCGCAGAAAAGCGCAGGTTGCAGGAGTTGTGCAGCAGGCAAGGGGCCACTGATTATGGACGGTTTGTACGAGACTCCTGCACCTGCTTGTTGGACCTCCTCCTGGCCTTCCCGTCCTGCCAGCCACCACTCAGTCTTCTGCTAGAACATCTTCCTAAACTCCAACCTAGACCATATTCCTGTGCCAGCTCAAGTTTATATCACCCAGGGAAGCTTCATTTTATTTTTAATGTTGTGGAGTTTTTGTCCAATACCACAATGGTTTTGCAGAAGGGAGTGAGCACAGGCTGGCTGGCCACCTTGGTCGACTCATTCCTTCAGCCCAGCACAAGTGCATCACATGAAGACCATGGGAAGGCCCTGGCTCCTAAGATATCCATCACCCCTCGAACAACGAACTCTTTCCACTTACCAGACAACCCTTCAGCTCCCATCGTCATGGTGGACCCGGGGACGGGCATTGCACCCTTTCTTGGTTTCCTGCAGCATAGAGAGAAACTCCAAGAACAACACCCAGATGGGAATTTTGGAGAAATGTGGTTGTTTTTTGGCTGAAGACATCATGATAGAGATTATCTATTCAGAGAAGAGCTCAGACATTTCCTTAACCTTGGGATTTTGACAAACCTGAAGGTTTCCTTCTCGAGAGATGCTCATGTGGGAGAGGAGGAAGCCCCAGCAAAATATGTGCAAGACAACCTCCAACTCCATGGCAAACAGGTGGCAAGAATCCTTCTTCATGAGAGTGGTTATATCTACGTGTGTGGAGATGCTAAGAATATGGCCAAGGATGTAAGTGATGACCTTGTGGAAATAATAAGCAGAGAGGCTGGAGTTGAAAAACTAGAAGCAATGAAAACATTGGCTACTTTAAAAGAAGAAAAATGGTATCTTCAGGATATTTGGTCATAACACCAGAAATTAAAGGAAGACATTTAAGCTTAAGCTTTCTTGCCTAAAAATACTATAAGACAATTTTACTGAAGCTGAAACTTTACATTTTTAAAATAAGTGTCAGCATTTCTTGGAGGAGGTGGGGTGTTGTTGCCCCTCGGCCCTCTGCTCCCTGCCTGTGCCTGTGAGCCTGTCCAGCCGGCCCTGCTGCTGAGAGGCTCCTGTGGCTTCCGTTACTTCCCAGAGAATGTCACAGAACCATAACCAGTTCTCAGGTACTCTGTCTGTACACACTAAGGGTTCCTGGTACAGGGCAGGGAAACTAAAATTGATGGGGTAGATTAACTCTTACAAATTCTGCTGGCAGTTTTTGAAAAATAATTTATTGTTTTATATGAATATGTCCACAAAGAATATTCTTAAATTACACATGTAGAGCATATCTGTTACATGTCTGTATAGTTACCAAATGTTTATTTATTGCCAAAACTGTGTTTCTGATAAAAATATTTTAAAGTAATCCTCTACAAAGGGATTTGTTTTTTATGATGCTAGAAATGAGAAATATATTTTGAAATTTCACTCTGGCATTTGATGTATTTATTTCATTGTTATTTCTAGGTGCTATTAGTATGTTTTAGGTATTGATGCGCTAAGCCCCATAGCCTTATTAAATAATTCATTAGTAATCAGGCACAAAATAGTCTGAACAACCAATTATGTAAGCTTAGTGAAGTTCCAGCTGGCTCTGTCCCTAGGTGATCCAGTCACATCTTTCACAACAGGCTTTTCAAGGTGGTTGTGAGGAGGTCTGGGGACAAAGGTTTGTTCCTGTGATCACCACAAGCCATCCTCCAACCCAGGGGCTGGACAGTGGGATTTTAGGACTAAGCCTCAGACCCACCCCAGGGTCTCGCTAGTGTTTACTTTGCTTATATGGGGACAGGGAACAGTCTGAAGTATGCAGATTTCACATCTGGAATACCACCGGTGTTAATGGTGAGGGAACTCTTCTAACCTGTTGTGTTGTGATAATACACTATTGCACTTGTTAGTAACGTTCTTAATGTTCAGTGATAAAATGAACAGAAAAGTTTGCAGCTGGCTCTGCAATACCGTTTTCCTGATTTGAATGCTCACCACACCTAGAAAGTTCCTTTCTGTAACACACTTAAAGCTTCTAAACTATGCTAAACTAAACTATAAGCACTGTGATACTGGTATACTGATAAATCTGGTCATAAACTATCAGGTGAAAAATATGAGACTTTGGATTTCACCATTGGCCAACTGGGTGATGTATGTGCTGCATGTGGCAAACTGGGCAGCCGTGTAGATTTCAGATACAGCTGAAACATTTACAAAGATCAACCATGAACTAGACCATAAAAGAAAACAAAACAAATTGCATAAAACAAGTATTATTCACTGATGTTACTGCAGTAAAAAATATACAAGAAAACCACAGAGACAACAAGGAATAATTTCTAACACATGCAGGTTATTTATGGTTTAAAGTACTAAATGTACACATGAAATTCAGGCAAAACAATACCCAGGGGGAAATTCCACTAGTCTATTTCACAAATATTTGGTGCCTGTTTTGCTAGGTACTGCTCAAAGTGCTAACCTAGCAAAATAGTTAAAATACTTCTCTCCGGGAGCTTATATTCTCATATTGAGGAGAGAAATGATAAATAGATGTATACATTTTATTTTTGAGAAGGTAATAAAGGCTACAGAGGAGAACAAAATCAGGGCAAAGAGGATGTGTGGGCTACACTCCTGGAGGGTTTGGGCAACCTGAGAGGGAAGGCTGGTGAAGGAAAAGGTTTAAAAGAGACAGGAGCCGGCCGTTGTGGGTGTCTTCAGCAGAGGGAGAGTCAGGGCCACGGTCTTGAGCATGACCTGCCTGGGTTGGAGGGCCAGCCAGGAGGGAGTGGGCACAGAGACAGTACAGGAAAGATGTCTTACTACAGATAAGACATCACTTTGAGGCCATTGTAGGATTTGGGCTTCCCTCTGAATCGCCATTTGACCAGAGGAGTAGCATGGCCTTGGCCTGTGTTCTGAAGGGCCTATTGTTGCTCCTGTGGTTGAGACTGAAGGAAACAACGATTGAAGCCACTTAGAGAACTGAGATAATACAAAAGATCAGATCTTCAAATCAGACTCAAAGTCAGAAATCCTAGCCATTATCCAGCTTGACTAATGTCAAGGGTGCCCTATGCCACTCCCCAAATTCTTGGTGCGTTAGCCTCTCCCTGGACTGAGATTTAGTGTAGGATGATATGTATGGGGTCATCACTGATAAAAGGAGCTATTTTAGGGCATGACGTGTTTTCACTTTATACCAAGTAATTGCCTGCATTATATGCCACAAGTTACTTAGCTAATAAAACATTTTCTGGAGAGCCAAGTTCCATAAGTCATACATCTAAGGTTTATTCACAGTAAATACCCTAGGCAAAACAAGTACGTTTTGCCAAAAGTATTCAGTAATTAAGTGCAATTATACTAAACAATTCAAATGAAAAATTATTAAGGAAACCCATGAATTTGCTGTTGAGAAGAGACAACATTTTAAGATACAGAAAGTTTGCAAGTTTGGGAAAGAGTATACCATGCAGAAAGGCATAGGTAAATTAATACAAAAGGCAAACTTGTGGTAAGAAATAGTACATGCGAACAAAAGGTCAATTGAGCCTCGGTGCCTGTGGCTCAAGCAGCTAAGGCGCCACCCACATACACCTGAGCTGGGGGGTTTGAATCCCGGCCTGCCAAACAACAATGACGGCTGCAAAAAAAAAAAAAAAGCTGGGCGTTGTGGCTGATGCCTGTAGTTTCAGCTACTTGGGAGGTGGAGGCAGGAGAATCACTTGAGCCCAGGAATTATAGGTTGCTGTGAGCTGTGATGCTACAGCACTCTACCCAGGGCAACAGCTTGAGGCTCTGTCTCAAAAAAAAAAAAAAAAAAAAAAAAAGAGCCCAATTGACAGGGAAATTCTGGTAAGTATACACTTAATAATGCTTCAAAATATAGCAGAAGTTGTCAGTGCCAAAAGGAGAAAACGCCAAATCCAAAATCAAAATTGGGAAATTTAACCTATCAATTCTTAGTAGCAAAGAGCAAGCAGACGAAATAACTGAGAAAGAGGTTCTTCTCATATTTCCTTCTCTGCTATAATTTTTTTGAGTTTTTTTCTTTTCTGATATGAACTTGTAAGTCAAGTCATATATAAAAATATTTGCCAATAGCCAGAATTAACTCTAAAAATAATGTCATGAAACTCATACTTTAAAACTGTTCATTGAAAAGATTATGGAGAAAAGCATTGTCAATGCAACAATAAAATACAAGCTAAAGGATACTGACACAGAAAGTAACAAGAATCAGATTTCAAGGAGGAATGCTGGGGAAAAAGGACAAAATTTGCTGACTCACATTGGCAGAAAATTGCAGGACTTTTTTTTTTTTTTTTTTGGACAGTCTCATTATGTCACCCTTGGTAGAGTGCTGTGGCATCACAGCTCACAGCAGCTTCAAACTCCGGGGCTTAAGTGATTATCTCACTTCAGCTTCCTAAGTAGCTGGGACTACAGGCGCCCCTCAGTTGTGCGCCCCCAGCTACTTTTTGTTGTAGTTGTCATTGTTTTGCAGGCCCCAGGTGGGGTTGGAACCCTCTAGACCTTGTGTATGTGACTAGTGCCCTAACCACTGCGCTATGGGGCGCTGAGTCTGAATATTTTCTTGTTTACATTTACATTTCTTATTGGTAAGTAAGGAGTTACTACTGTTGCTGCCTTACGTGTTTTCCGGTTGTAAGTAACTCCTCTTTTTCTTTTGTCCTTTTTTACTGTCTTCCTTTGTGGTTAAGTGATTTGTCTGTTAGTTTGTTTTGTTTTGTTGCTTTTTATTTTTAGTGACTGTAGTGTAGGTTTTGGCATTGTGGTTACCAGAAGACTTATAAGTTATTTTAAAACAGAGATGACAGCTTATTTTAGTTCACACAGAAAAGAATAGAGAGATGTTGGGGATCGGCCACAAACTACACTGTGAGTTCTTTCCCAGTGACTGGCAGGACGAGAGGATGAAGGAAAAATAAAGAATCAAGGCAAAAGAAGAAAGTTTTTAGACAGCCAGCCGAGGAGGGACTTTCCACCTCTGAAAGGGAGGGTGGACCCCCTAGCTCCAGCCTGGCTCTGTTTTTATTACCCACATCCCTGTTTTCATCATCAGTCTAACAGGGAAGGCCCTTAGGTCATGGTTCTTGCTGGGTTTGCATTTTCTAACCAAACTATTCCGTTAACTAATTACCTTAATCAGACTGATTTGCCTCTTACTTTTTTTTTTTTTTTAATAATTTTATTGAATCATAATTATGTACATTGGTGCAATCATGCCTCTTACTTTTATCACTCTAAGTTATTTAGATCTTAACACAAACGGCATGAGACAGAGAGCACAGTCCAGGAGTAGGTCAAAGCTGACCTCAGGCAAACCCACTGCCGCCAATACGGAGATAACGGATAAAGGAGGTATTTTCCCGCTTATCTTTCTGAGGGATTTGCTCTTTCTTAACGAGGTTTAGCTGCCCTTCCTGTCTCCAGCGTGTTCTGCCCCCTCTCACCAACTCCCCAAATGCACCCACTCTCCCTGAGAGGGCAGCCCAGCTGCCTGCCTGAGCCTTGTCTCAATATTCAGTGACCTCTGAGCCGAGTCCTGTAGGGGGAGGGGTGAAACTTCAGCAAAACAGTTTCTCAGTTTGCAAACGCCTGGCATCAGGCTCACCTTGCAACAGGGTTGAAATTCTTGGTATTGCTTCTGTAGTCCCAATGCTTTTCTCTGATCCACTTCTGTCTCTGTTCCTTTTTGCCCATCTGCAATCATTTTCTTAATTGAATTCCTAACCTACTTATAATAAACAATTGAAAATTGGTTTTAAGCTTATTGAATCATAATTTCTATCAATGCAAGCACATCAAGCTATCACTCTTCTTAAGTACCCAAAGGTCCACCCGCAGAAAGAAACAAAAAAGAAAGGAAAAAAACTTTATACACTTTAACTGCATGCCCCTCACATTTTGACAGTGTTGTCTCAGTTTATATATTTTTATAATATTTTATATTAACCGATCTCCCAATAGGTTGCTGCTATTATTTTGCTAGATTTATTTTTGGTCTTTATACTAAAGCTATAATTCTACATCACAATTTCAATAGTAGAGAGAGGATACCCGAGAAGAGTGACGTCTGGGAGAACAGGTTTTGTCAAGGAGAGCACAGGATACACTTGCAGGGTCCTCTCCATGGTGACTCAGCCCTTAGGAATTTGTAACTTCCTGGAACTTGGAAATTTCCAAATCCTGTAGTTCTGTGGGGGCTGGACTAGCATTTCCCGCTTGATTCAAACTGGCTAATGAGA
>CAUYON010047670.1:0-17238 GCA_963573935.1 Arctocebus calabarensis
GAAAGACTGGGAGAGAAACAGAGAGAGTTTCTCTCTCCCCACTAGAATTTTCTCCCTCTAACAGATGCCTTAATGTTTTCTGTATTCTTTTCTTTCTTTTCTGTGAATAAATTCTGTCTTACAAAAATTAAAAAAAAAAAATTAAATTAAATTAAAAAAAAAAAAGAAATAAGCAAGGAGAGGTCATAGAAAAAGAGAGCAATGTATATAGTGCTTCTAGGATTAGTTATTTAAATAACCGTTGTTCAAATATGATTTTTGTGAAATACGTCTGCTGCACTGTGTTGCCAGTGTGGTATTGTTTGATTCCTCCTGCTTATTGATTTCTAAGCTTTTTAAAATGAAAACGTCAGGACTTACAATTTACCTTTCAAAGCTGACAAAAATTCAGAATGTATGAAACCTTGAAACACATATAACTTCTTACATTCTTCTCCCTTGAGAACAGCACCAAAGGTCCCAGCTAGCTGGGTGTGAGGTATCCTTGCTGTTGCCTAGAAGGTAGACTGTAATAATGCCGAACTGTGATTTTTTAATTTCATTTAGTGGATTTTCAGTAATTTGATTTCCTAGTCTCTAAAGATAAGGAATTCAAGTTAGATGATCGCTAAGATTCATAATGTACTCTACGACTGTAAACATAGTAAAGCAAACATTTAAAGGAAGTGGTTACTCCAGGAATGCAGATGCCAACAGAACTCAGTTCCCTGAAGTTCTCTGACGCAAACGGATTACTTTTTAAAAGCAATTTGAAAGTTAATCCTGAATAATTAAAAAAGCAGTGAAATGGCCAATAGTATATTTAATTTGTTATTACTGGTTTACCACAGATCTAAAGGAATAGAGATGTTATAAATCGGCCCTCTGGTTTTTACCTGTGGTCCTAAAATTTGGTACTGCTAATCTGATTCCTCCTGTCCCCTCCCCTGCTCTCCTGCCCCCTTTTCTCATCCCTCCCTTTCTGCCCCCTTCCCTTTCCTTTCCTCTTGTCTCTCTTTCAATAGGATCTTGCTACACTGCCCAGGCTAGAGTGCACTGGTGTCATCATTGCTCACTGTAACCTTGAACTCTTGGGCTCAAGCAATCCTCTTGCCTCAGCCTCCTGAGTAGGTGGGAGGAGGTGACTACAGGTGACCACACTCAGCTAATTCAAAATTTTTTTAAGAGATGGGGTCTTGCTATGTTGCCCAGGCTGGTCTTCAACTCCTGGCCTCGAGTGATCCCCTCACTTCAGCCTCCCAAAGTGTTCAGATTATCGGCATGAGCTACCACACCCTGCCTTTGGCTAATCTGATTTCTTATGTCATTCAGTTTTTACAGTTTTATGGGAATAAAATCTCTTTGTTTAAGAGTTGAAATTTGGCTTGGCGCCTGTGGCTCAACAGGCTAAGTCACCAGCCACATACACCTGAGCTGGAGGGTTCGAATCCATCCCGGGCCTGCCAAACATCAATGATGGCTGCAACCAAAAAATGCCTAGGCATTGTGGCAGGCACCTGTTGTCCCAGCTACGAGAGGCGGAGGCAGGAGACTCGCTTGAGCCCAGGAGTTGGAGGTTGCTGTGAGCTGTAATGCCACAGCACTCTATCCAGGGTGACAGCTTGAGGCTCTGTCTCAAAAAAAAAAAAAAAAAAAAAAAGAGTTGAAATTTGACTCTCTCCTCATGGATACTGTTCAGGAACATTTTTGCCCATGAGATTTGTGGACCTTTGAGAAAGCCTCACATCCCAGGGAACCCAGGAAATGTAGGAATCTACCAGAAGGTGCACCGGCTCCCTGTGACGATTTCTTTCTGTGCTGTCCAGGCTCTCAGAACCTACCACATGAAAGGCACTCACGGCATGGCCAGACTTACTGTCTTTCACAGGTGAGCTTAGGGTTTCAGAGTAAACCTGTGTCCTCTATCTCTTGATAAGCCAAAAGCTGCAGATGTAGGGAGAGGACCTTGGAAGGGGTGAACCAATCAAGGCTCTGAGCTGATGGAGGAGGACAGTGGTCAGGGCCGGCTGTGGGACAGTTGGACAGATACAGCATGAATAGAATCTGTAGTTTAGAGACCAACCTGAGTCGGGGTCCTGTCCCATTGCTGTAGCTGCAGACCATGGGTAAGTTACTTAGTGTGTTTCCATGGAAATAGAAATAGCACCTAAATCATGGGCTTACTTGAGGGATCAAATAAGAATGTGAAAAGAGTGTGAATGTTCCTGGCACATAACGGTTTCTCAATTAATAGTGATTATTTTTGTTTGGCAAGAAGCAGGCAAATGTTGAGCAGGTGCCAAGCAGAAGCACAGTGTGTTCTCCAAGGGGGGGGGGGACAGAGATGATCAGATGATCATATAATTGTCAAGGTCCTGTGTGGTGCTGTCCCCCCCTCCTCAGGCTGCCCCTGGGGGGTCTTTGCCTGCTTCCACTCAGGCCCTAATCAAATACAAGTGATGCTGCTCTGGGGTCTGATTGCGCAGCAGCTATGCATAGATACAGAGGGAGGGCAGTGGCTATTCAGGGGCCTATGGAGGCAGGGGCGTGTCCTCTGGTGGTCCTGGTAGAGCACACCCCAGTGCACTTGCATGTATCAGCAGACCTAGTAGAGGCGGGTTTGTGTGGAGTGTTTAGGGCTGTGGCTATCGTGTGAGGCTGCCTGGGGGCTTCTGGGAGAGAAGAGGCAGGGCGGGAGTCGTGGGAACAGAGCCTGCAAAGAATTTGCCTTCACCGGGCCTGGCTGGGGGTCGCTGCTACTCAAAAGCAATTTGTTTCCTTCCATGTTGAGCTTTCCCAGGACTGACGGTCTCATTGATTTTGATTTGAATTGTAGGTTGTGTTTGTTTGGGAACCTTTGACATATTTTATTCTGAGTCAGGAAACATTCTCCAGGCCCTAAGAAGAACAGCTGAGGAGGATCAAGTGATGCCAAACTGCTGGGCTTGTCCAAGTGCACAGGTGCCAGACGGCATAGGACACAGCCGCCAAAGCACTGACCCGGAGCCTGGCAGTGGGTCCGACTGTCATGGATCCGGAACGTAGGAAGTGAGGTCAGAACCTGCGTGCTGCCCCTCCACCCCTCTGGCCTCCCAGACCTCCTAAGTCTTAGTAGTAGAATCTGAGAGCAGGAAACTTGTTTCTCCCGAACAGCCACAAACAGACCCCTTGGTCCTCTCGGGCAATAACGAGCTATTCTGTAGACTTCCCTTCTTTGTCCATTCTAGGGCTGCTGTAGGGAAACTGCCCCTCATTTGTGTGGCTCTGACTTGGTCATGGGTTTTAATTGCTGTAGTTTGCTTAGCTTTAACTACTCGGTCACCTCTGCAGAGCAAAGCAGAGTGAGTGATGTGTGTTTGAACTGGTGATTTTTTTTTTTTTTTTTGTAGAGACAGAGTCTCACTTTATTGCCCTGGGTAGAGTGCCGTGGCGTCACACTGCTCACAGCAACCTCCATCTCTTGGGCTTAAGCGATTCTCTTGCCTCAGCCTCCCGAGTAGCTGGGACTACAGGCGCCCGCCACAGCGCCCGGCTATTTTTTTGTTTTGCAGTTGGGCCGAGGCCGGGCTTGAACCCGCCACCTTCGGTATATGGGGCCGGCGCCCTACTCGCTGAGCCACAGGAGCCGCCCTGCAATTTTTTTTTTTTAAACCCTCCTGTTTTCAAAGTATGAATCCTAGTTTGCCTGCATTGAAATCTCCTGGGAGCTCTTCTGAGCTTGGACGCAGCCATATCCAGTGTAGCAGAAGTACAGGTGATTGTTAACACGTACCAAAGGCTGTGTGATATATCTGCTAGCCTCCTTCCGCTTTTGTGCTCACATTTTTATGGAGCGATCTTTCTATTGTGCAAAGCTGCTGCTGCTGCCTTGCTGCTTCCAATTATGTGCGGGTTTTCCACAAGCCAGTAAGACACAGCCCCAAATCTATAGTGTGATATACCGAGGCCTCTCTGATCTGACTTCTGCTTATCCACCTAACCAACATGTGTCACCTCAATCCCTTAATTGACCATGTCTCTCCTGCTCCTTGTTCCTTTGCTCAGCCTGCTCTTTCCACGTAGAACAACCTCACACCCACGATTCCTTCATAATATCCTCTGCCAAACCTCCTCTAACCTTGGGCTGGGATGGGTGTCTTCTTAAACGCTCATTCTGCCTATTTCAGTCTTAGCACACCTTGCATATTGTGTCCTTTTCCAATATATTGTTTCCTTATCAGAGGGTAAAGTTCTTTAGTTTTTCTTTGTCTTTCTAGTGCCTAGAATGATAACTGGTACATAATAAATATTTAATAACTATTGACTCAATATATCCTGTCAGCTATGGGTGAACTGAATTTGCTTCAGTATATTTTGAATCTTACAAGTAAATTGTTTTACCAGTTGCATATTCAGGTAATAAGAAGTCACAGTGTTAAGGAACACACCTGACAAATCTTCATGGAGTGTTGTTATGTACTAGCAGTATTCTAGGAGCTGTGAGTCCAGAAAGGAAAAGAGAAAGATTCACTGCTGCCGTGGAGCTCATATTCTAGGTAGTTAAATGTGTACTATCGTCACTGACACGCATCAACATGAATCAATATTTAAAAACAAAAACGTTTTTGAGCATTTGATTCACTTGAGACGGTGAAGACCAGAAAAAATACAAATTTCAAGCTAGACAGACATGGGAATGCTTACTTTGTTCCTCAGTTTTTTTCTACGTGATCTCCAGCAAATGAGAACAGATTTTCACGTCCCCACAGCTTTGCAGGCAACGTGCAGATGGTGACCTGAACCTGGGTCTGTGTACCTGGCCTTGATACTGATCTCGCAGTTAGAGACTAAATGCTCGTGTGTGCACCGGCATGCTTAGGAAGAGTCAGAGGGAGAAGGAAAACTGGAAAGAGACAAAAAGGTGATAGGAAAATAGAAAATGCAGAGGGGAAGAAAGGGAACAAGCACATAGTCAGGGGAAAGCACCTTGGAAGGGACCCGACCGTCCTGGTCACTACTGTGTGACTTAGGACCCCGCAGAGTGCCTGCTCCTTAGTTGGTGTTCACTAAACATATTAGAAAGGTGACTTACTGAGGCAAGTCTATGCACAATTGAAAAAACATCTGCTAAGGGCTCTGATGTACTGGCCATACAGTCAGGTCGTGGTCCCTTCTCCCAAGGGAGCCACAGAATATTTGGAGAAAGAAACATAATCAAATGATTGAAGGAAAAGCATGATAAAATCCACGACAGAAAGACGAACAAAATGCCATGGAAACTAGAAGGAGCTACTTGTTCCATCCAGAACTTGGGGAAGATTTCACGAAAAATGTGGCATTTGAGCGGAGACGGATAACGAAGCCTTGGTGTGGAGAGAGCGCCAAGCCTGTCCTGGGAGTGGTGAGAATGTCAGAGTAACCAAAGGAGAGCGCATGGCTAGACGAGGCCAGGACTCACGTGGGGCCACTGGGCCAGGCTGGGGAAGCCAGGGAGAGCGTAGGGGTCCGTAGTAGTCCACTTGCTGCTCTGCTGCCATAAATACATTTTTTTTTTTTTTGTAGAGACAGAGTCTCACTTTATCGCCCTCAGTAGAGTGCCGTGGCGTTACAGCTCACAGCAATCTCCAACTCCTGGGTTTAGGCGATTCTTTTGCCTTAACCTCCTTAGTAGCTGGGACTACAGGTGCCTGCCACAATGCCTGGCTAGTTTTTTGTTTTTTGCAGTTCGGCCGAGGCCGGGTTTGAATCTGCCACCCTTGGTATATGGGGCCGGCTCCCTACTTGATGAGCCACAGGTGCCGCCCATAAATGCATTCTTCATTGTAAGTTTTATAATGTCAGTCCTTCTCTTCAAAGCCACAAACACCTTAACCATCACATGGTATAATAAAATATAGGTTTTGACAGGGTTCGGAATAGACCACCACAAAACTCGGCACCTCGGAATTTAAGAAAACAGTAGAAGAAGGAAGTTCTCTCAGACCTTCTCCCACAATTCTCCCCTGAAACAGGCTACAAAAAACCTGTCTGACTTTCCTCCAGAGTACGTTAGAAGACTCTTATTCCAGAGCGGCTCTTTCTATCCCCAGAAGGGAGCAATGAAGACACAGAGATACATACAGGCCTGAACAAGCAGGCCTTGCTGAGTTCCCCCCAGTTTATCATCATTAGTTCGTACCCCCCTCTTGTCATCCAGTCATACTTCTGCATAACTGTCCATCAAAATACATAGATTTCCTTATTTCTTCCGGTCTTCCTTTTTGAAACCTCCTGTGTCATGGAAAAAATACATGAAACACATGTGTATGCTTTCCTCTCATTAATCTGTCTTTTGTTATTGGGATCTCAGGCTTGAACCTCCGATGGGTGAGGAAGAGATTACTTTTTCTGCCCCAAGTTTCCACATGCTGATGAGGTCTCTAGCTAGACACCAACACGGAAGTCGTCATGTGGAAGCACCGTTCAACATTACTATGGCTTCAGCTTCACCTCCTGGTGACTATGCCCTGGTACAGTCAGCTCCCCTCCCTGCCATATGAGGGTAAGTCTGGTGACCAATGGAGTAAAGAGGAAGTGCTGATACGTTGCTTCCAAGGCTAGGTCATAAAATACACTGTGGCTTCTGCTTTGCTCTCTCTTTTGGATTACTCACGTTTGGGGAAACCAGCCATCACATTGTAAGATGCTCCAGTAGCCCACAGATGGCCCCATATTCCCAGGAACTGAGGCCTCCTCGGAAGTAGATTCTTCAGCCCTAGTCAAACCTGAAGATAGCCACAGCCCAAGTTGGGAATATATAAAAAGAGTTTAAAAAAAAAAAGACTCAAGAGATTAAGTAGGGCACACACAGATAATTAAGTTTAACACTTCCCATAGAATTTGAAGAGAGTGGAGTTCTTCTCTACCTCTATTGATCAGCATGGACACACATCTTAGAGACCTCTTTACTGTTTCTGATTCCAAGAGACGCAGGATATAGTTCAATGTGCATGTCTAATTAATGAGAAGGATTCCAATTCTTGACTGCAGATCTAGAGTTTCTGCCACTATATTATGCCACCATTTATAAAAATGATTTAATTCAATCTCTTTAAATTGACATGAGATAACGACTTGCTTGAATATTAGTCATCCCCCATGACTAATCAGTCATTAGTCAGTTTGGGAAGAGCCACTCACTCATCTAGGAAGGAGAGAGTGAGGGATCATTTGCATGCTGGTAGGCTGATAATAAGGGCCTCCAAAGATATCCAGGTCCCAACGTTTAGAACCTGTAAACGTTACCTTGTATGGCAAAAGGGATACTGCAGATGTAATTGAGTTAAGGATCTTGAGATTATCCTGGATTATCCAGGTGGGTCATAAATGCAATCACAAGCCTTCTTATAAAAGGAAGGCAGAGGGAGATTTGAAGAAGAGAAGGTGATAAAATGAAAACACGTGGAGAGAAAAGAGGATGTGATGCCAGCCTGTGAGGCAGGGAGTGAGAACAGCATCCACCCGGGCAAAGGTGAGAACACAGATTTTCCACTAAAGCCACTGAAAGGCCCTGCGACCTTTTGCTTTTAGCACACTGTACCTGATTTCACACTTCTGATCTCCAGAGCTGTAAGAGAAAAAATTGTGTTGTTTTAAGTCGCTGAGTTTATAATGATTTACTACAGCTGCCACAAGAAACTAATTATACTATTCTTAGCTCCAACAGGTCCTAAGTCTGTTTGTGCAAGTCATCCTTCTAAGGCTCTGTTTACTCTTCTGTAAAATGGTAACAGTAAAATGCCTATTTCATAGGGTTGAATAACATCATTCATGTAAAATGTTCAAGCTAGGATTGGACACATGGAAAATTCTCTGTTGGTTATGGATTTGATCTACAAAGGAAGATTGTCACATTTTTTGCCTCTTTTTGAATACTTGAGTAGAGTACTCAGAAGCTCTTGGAGTGTAGAAAGGGTCGAATGTTCTAGCAGTAACATGGATAGCTATTTGCTTCTTCCTTTCTGACTGTACTTACCCAAGGGTGTTGACTAAAGGATGGGGAGAAGGCAAATAGGTGGAATGACTGGAACATAACCCAGAGTGAGAAAACTAAAGAGGATTTTGAAAGGATTTCTTTGCTTTTCGCTGCTTTGTGAGATAGCCACACAATACCGGTGAAAAGTTATCCTTTTTATAAAGATCTCCGGAGAGGGAACGTCTACATTTCTTTCCCAGTAATTTCCCTCGGTATGTATGAAGCCTGTACTCAGTTTGCAAGAAGACGGCACCGGTGGCTGAACATTCATTCTCACAGAAATATAAAATGGTTTTGTTTTTTGGAAGTTGCTTGTCACCCAATGTTGCTTAAAAGAGCATGTTGTGAAGCAGCCTCAGGAGACCAGGGAAGCAGCACAGCAATATAAACTGTTTCTTTTCCTATATTTCAAGACTCACTATTTACAGAAACTTATAATCATCATATTTACTTGGATTATCCATCTCTATATCTCGGTTTTCTGTAGATGCTTATACTTTCCATTTTATACCCATCCCCCCTCTGTGTTCTGTTGTCTATATGTCTTATACGTCTTATAACGGTCACATAGACTAAGAACTCTGGGATCCCTTCCTGAGCCCAAGGATGCGGACAGCATGTCTCCAATGTTCTTGTGCTCTTGAAGGAGCATCTTGCTTCTCAACTGCTTTTCTTTTCTTTTTTTTTTTTTTTTGTAGAGACAGAGTCTCACTTTATCGCCCTTGGTAGAGTACCATGGCGTCACACAGCTCACAGCAACCTCCAACTCCTGGGTTTAGGCCATTCTCTTGCCTCAGCCTCCCGAGTAGCTGGGACTACAGGTGTCCACCACAACACCCGGCCATTTTTCTGTTTTGTAGTTTGGCCAAGGCCAAGTTTGAACCTGCCACCTTCGGTATATGGGGCCGGAGCCGTACTTGATGAGCCACAGGCGCCGCCCCCGACTGCTTTTTGATGATAAAGATGCTATAAAATCAAGCCAAGGGAATCCTTTTCTAATAAGTTCTGATGCTGTTGGATCTTTGTTGGCTGTCTCTCCATTTACAGGGGAAAGAACCAAGGAACAACTGTTCTGTCTTACGACCAATGGCTTACATAGTCTAGGCCAGTGACTTTCTAATACCCGGTAAAATCCTAGTCTTCTTAGTCAAGAGCAGACTTGTGGAAAGAGATGCACCTGGCTGCTTGACTTGAGCTCTAGAGTCAGAGCTGGAAACTGTGGCACCCGACACAGGAGCAAAGCCAGTTTGAAGTCTGCTGACCTGAATGCCATTTTCTCTAATGCGAGGATGCCACTTCCTAAATTATTGACAGACATGGACATCTCCTACCTAAAGTGGACTTTCTTGGCCAACAGATGAACATCTGAGGAGAAGCTCACCTCCACCTTGGGGCTCACTGGTGCTATCTGATGGTGGCAGTTAACAGCAGCTTTGGCAGGTCTTTTTGGCCATTTAATAGTTGCTGTTCCAAGATAAAAGCCAAGCAAAAAATTGCCTTCCTTCATCCAGAGGCCCCTATTGTTCAAAGTAGGTGAGGGATAAAAAAGGCATCTCCGGAATGTGATGTTCAGTCTTGCTCCAGATAAGAGGCTCTTGTCCGCCATTTGCTTTTGTGAGAAATCAAAATGTAACATATAACTTGAAATCCTCTCTGTGATTGAATTCAGCTCCCTGGTTCTAAGAGAGAAGATGAACTTTTGTTTATTCCCACCCCACACAGGGATACATACTGTGCTAACTGCTTCACCAAAGTCTTGTAGATTTTCATGCATTTTTATCTGTTTGCGTGAGATCAACATTGCTTTCCTATTCCCACATAAACACTGAACCATGTTTATAACAGAAGGGCAGGGTCTTAGGATCTGTGGGGAGCATTTGCAAAGTGCTCCAGGCTCCTTTTTTCTTTTTTCAGAGACACCAGGACCGTGCCTTTGTGCTGTTTTGCCAGCATCCTTAAATCATGATTAATTTAAAGCCCCTTCTCTCCCTGGTGAGGCCTGACACAAGCAACTGCTTTTCTGTCACATTGATTTTTCTGTCCTTGCAGATTCAGAACCAGGGATGAGTTCCCCTAACAGGGTGAGTTCTCTGACAAGGAAGTTTTGCAACCTAATTTACAGCTGGAGTCAAGCTTGTCAGTGAGTGCCAGAGGGGAACTGTCGCAATCGGCTGGCTAAGTATGCCTTTAATAGTGTTTATCCAAGCGAGTTTGTGATTTCTTCACTCTCTCCAACAAATATGTTATTTGTAATACCTATCTGCTCTAATCTTGGTGTTTGAAAAATGTCTCTAACGTGTATGGGCTAGAATGCATTTTGTTTTTCTGTAGGCATATTCATTCAATAAGGGCAGTCTCTGAGAAACTATCAAAAACTGCTCACCATCTTTCCAAATCATCTCTGTCTGCAGTGACCATATCTTAATCTTGAAGGAAAACAAGGTAATCTTTCCAAATAAACATTCTCAAGAATGTTCAGAGGGAACCCAACCATTAGCATGGAGAACTCCCTCCAAGGCTGGAAAGTAGTTAATCTTGAGGGAGAACAATTTCAGTAAGTTGGGGTATTTGGATGTATTTTTCAGATGATTAACAATAATTAAATAACAAACAATGATATGAATTTGTGTGCGTGAGATTCTGAGTGTGTGTGTGTGTTTAAGGAGCCACTAAGATTCTTGTTTCTCAGTGTTGCGGGTGGAAAATGAAGCACAAAAGGTTTAAAAACTTATAATAGATGAGGGAGTTGCTGAGGAACTTCCACAATATTTGAACCCAAGCCTGTTCAGGTTTCTCTAAGCTAACCTGCCTCTGCAGAAAGTGAATGTGAGAAGAGAAACAATGGGTCATTAAACATAAAGGAGACAGGAGGGCACATGCAACTGGTTATATAAAATTTACTAATGCAATCCTCTCCATCTCAAAAAACTCGGCATACAATAGAAAAACGAGGCGTGTGGATCGAATAAACAAAAATTACTTGCATAATTACTGTAATTAAATCAAAACAGACCTTGTATGCTGGAACTTATCACATTACCAACAATATAAATTTTGTATTTATGAGAAATTATTTTAACCCCTTTCTCTCTCCTGTTCTGGTCTCTGGCATCTGAAGGACAAACCTCTCTTCTTACTTGGTCCTGCAGCCCCTGGGCTTAGTGCTGGTCCTGGTCCAAATGAAGACAGAAATGATGGACTACATGAATTTTATCTTGAGTTTGACACTTTTATCTTCCACCATTGGTGAGCCCGTGTTTTCTATTTTATTTATTTATTATTTGGTGTTTAGGGTGCCTGAACATTCCCAAAGCATTTTTATTATATACCCCACCTATACATGACATAAATGCATCATTAACCTTGTTAAAAAAAATCTTGTAGTGGTCCAGCAGAAATATTATAACTTAAGCCATATATAATCTGAGATTTTAATAACCAAATTTAAAGTCATGAGAAACTGGTGAAAGTAATTTTTAGTAATAAATTTTATTTTATCTAAAACATTACCATTTCAACACATGTCAACATAACATTATTAATAAGATAACTTAGATTCTTTTTACATACTACGTTTTTAAAATCTGATATGTATTTTACACTTGATGTGCCTCTGAATTCAGATCCATATTCAGGCTGAATGGTAGACTAATGTGTTTCAGGCTCAATAGGCTTATGTGGCTGCCATATTGGTAGGGTGGCTGTATAGTTCAGAAGTCCATGGAGGGACATTCTCTTCCAGTCTAGTATTCGGCCCTTGCTGTTATGGTACTTGGCTGCTATAATCTGGAAACGACCCCCATTCTCAGTGGCACACATGTAAACTGGAGTGACCAACCACCTTGGTTTTCCTGGGACTGAGAAGTTTCCTGGGAAACAGGACTTGTGATGCTAAAACCAGGAAAGTCCCGAGAAAAACAGAATGGCTGGCCATCCCACATGCTGTCTGTGCCTGTCCAAATAATAGTATATTTATCCTCCTAGCCACAGTGATTGGTTCAGACATAGAGCATACACACCTGCTTGCTAATCATGGGGTTTTATGGGAACCACTGGGAAAAGCATATGTGCTTTCTGGTAGGGTTACTTCAGCTGGCCTCCTTTGACATTATGAAGGCACAGCCTGGTTAAAAGTATCACCTCCTTTGGCAGGAGTAGCAGTCAGGGAAAAATTGATTTTTGAAGATTTCTTTTCTTTTTTTTTTTCACTAGTTTTCTGGATTCAGACATACCTGAACCAACCCCCTTCTCAAACTTTTCAGCGAAGCAATAAATTCTTTACATCTATCCCCATTTAGTTTGTTTTATTTGTTTAAACCAAATGGAAGTTGGATTTCCATTATGTGCAACTAGGAAAGTCCTAACAGGTTAACGAAAAGCGCAAGAAATTTAGTTGGAAGTCTCCAGACTCTTAAGACAAAGAATCAAGATCGTCTATTTTACCTTTATTTTTATTTATTTATTTCTTTTTGGTGGATAGGAATAGTAAGTACCTTTGTGGGGAGGGGATGGAAGGCAGTGAAATGGTCTCATGCTGGCAGTAATCTAGACATTTGTGGGGATTGTTAACAGTAGGAGGCTGTCTGTTCTCTTCTGCGTCTTCCTCCCTTGTTCTTTTACCTTAGTGTTTTTGCTTGTATTGTGAGTGTTTTTCTCTACCATAATGAGAATCAGAAGCCTCATTTTAAATCTTGGAAGAATCCACAGTTCAATAGATTCCAACCTGTGGGTAGGGACCTTTGTCTGTTAGCAGAGTTGCAGAGTCACGCACCTCAAAATTCTGTTCATCTTTTCTTAATCAATGGATACTAAAAGTTCAGTCATTAGCATGTAGAGGATTATAACAGTTTTTGACAGTTCCAGGAGAAGAGTAAGTAAAAACATTCAATAGATACTATTGAGCTACCAATAGGTCACTTGACATGGTTAAGTGCCATATGTGAAACATTAACATATGTTGAAGCATCATATTTAGACTTCACAGCAGTCTTACCTGACTGGCACTGTTATTCCTGTTGTTTTGGAATAGAAAAAATAAAATTATTGCATTTTTTATTGACTATTCATTTAACAAATGAATTATATGCCCAATGACTGCAACATCTACTGGAATAAACAGGCTTACAAATGTACAACTATGATGCCAGCATGAGTCTATAAATAAATACTAAGAGAGAGGAGAGGAAAGGTCCCCTGACAGCAGAAGGAGGAGCAGAGTGTAGGCACTGGACCACCAGGTAGCTCCCTGGGAGCCTGGTGCCCAAGCTGAGCCTGATGTGTTCAAGTTTGTCTCCTCTGCTGCAATCTTTGCCATTATCCATTGTTTCATAAGGACAAATTTTAGTTTATTTTTATGCATCATGATAACACTAGAGGCAGAAACCTGATTTGTAAAGCAAAAGAGTTGGGTTCTTAGCCATGTATTTGTGACTACTGAGTCTCTTGGGCAAAGTCAAACTTTTGGGGCTAGAGTTTCCTCCCTATGAAGTAAAATGGGTCAACCAGCTCATTCCTAACAGCATGTCTTCCAAACTGGAAATAGTTTGAAGCCTGCAAGTCATGCCTTCCATTTCCACCTCACTATCCTATTAAGAGTCATTACCTGGAAATACAGTTCAGAAGCAAGGCAGGGTGAGAAGGGAGCTCAGCTTACAAGAAAAAAGTTTCAAGTAGTTTTATTTTTACCTTATCAAGAAATGACCCCTTATAGCTTCAGGGTATCTTCGCTCAAATGTAGCCCAGGACAAATGATGAAGATTTGACAAATCAGGCTGATGGTAGCAGAGAGAGGGAGTGTCACCCAATGCCTCAATTTAAACATTATTAGCTTCACATTGAAAAGTAGTGAGTTTCATTAAATATTTAATTAATATTACTAAGGTTTCTTTTATAAAAACAAAATGACATAAAGAAATAACAAAAAATTCCCACATGTTTATACATATGAACTTTGGAAACAGATTAAGTTCTTAAGATTTTCCAAGAAATTAGCTTTCTTGTTTTTAATTTTGTTGTGTCTATAACCGCATTTATGTATGTGAGCAGTTATGAGATCAGGTAGAAAGCAAGAGGATAAGGGAGGGAGGAAGATATTACTGTCTCTCCTATTGTTCCCCAGAGTTTAGTATAGATCTCCATCTTGAAGATTGAAATCGTTTTTAAGATTATATAAAAAAAAAAAGAACAGGGGCCAAGATACAATGTCTCCTGCCTGTAAGATGAGCACTTTGGGGAGCTGAGGCAAGAGGATTGCTTAAGGCTAGAAGTTTAAGACCAGTCTGGGCAACTTAGCAAGATCCCCATCTCTACAAAATAATTTAAAAAAAAATAGCAGAGCGTGGTGGTGCACACCTGTAGTTGCAGCTGCTCAGGAAGCTAAGACAGGATGATTGCTTGAACTCAAGAGTTTGAGGTTGCAGTGAGCTATGGTGATACCACTTCACTCTAGACTAAGCAACAAAGTGAGATCCCATCTCTAAAAAAAATAAACAAAATAAAAACAAGAAAGTGGAAAAGGAATAATTATTGATCTTAGTGATGCACATAACATATTACATTGGATTTTTTGGGTTTCAAAAAACTTCTTAACATCAATTAAGTAATTAACTTGACTTAATTGAAAATATTTCATCATGTCTTATCAATAAATGTGGCAGTTAATATGCACTATAGCATATTAATAGTAACATACATTAGGCCTATAATCCATAGAATATTTTATTTGATCTCCATGAAGTAGACATTTTTCCTCACTGCAGGTTAAAATTGATATTTTACTTCTCTGTAGCTAAACATGGACAATCTTGGCCCCATGGGCCTCAGCAGAGGGTCCATGTACTGATGGTCATGAGGGTTTCCCAGATTCAACTGTTTCTTAAAAGAAAATCACTGTAGGAATCAACTCCCAATACTTAGCATGGTGTCCCTGAAAAGTTGTCTAACTCATGAGTCAGAGTCACAGACTTTACCCACATTCATCCAAAGCCAACGTTTCCAAAATGTTTCTGCTAATTATTGGATAATACCAGCAAAAAATTTTCTAGTATTTTTCATCTAACCGTTGCTATTTTTTTTTTTTTTTTTTTTTAAGAAATACTCTCACTCTGTTGCCCAGGCTAGAGTACCATGGTGCCATAGCTCACACCAACCTCAAACTCCTGAACTCAAGTGATTCTTTTTTCCCAACCTTCTGAGTAGCTGGGACTACCGGTGCCCACCACAATGCCTGGCTATTTTTTAGTAGAAACAGGATCTCTCACTTGCTCAGGCTTGTCTTGAACTCCTGAGCTCAAGCAATCCACCTGCCTGGCTCTCCCAGTATGCTAGGAATGCATATGTGAGTCACCACACTCAGCCACCTTTGCTACTTTCATTGTGACCCATCCATCCTCATACTGCATCATGCCTGGCACAGAAAAACCCATGGAAGATATCATCAACTGTTAACATCCATCATCACTGACAACGTTCTGTTTAGCATGACCCTTGCTCCTTTCTGCCTTTCACTAAGGTGCCATTTACATGCATTGCCAACTCAAAGCATTCACTGTACCAGGAACAGGTGTAACATCAGCATAACTTCCTCTCCCCATCTTGTCTTCTCTCATCTGTCCCTTCTCATCTCTCCCAGAGCTTAGACTTCACTTTACTCAGCCTGTGACTCGGCAATGGAGCTAATTTTTATCTGCCTGTAAAGCCGAGCAAACGAATCTTACAAAATTGTCCTGCCATGTATTTTAGTCTCTTCCTCTTTGGAATTAGTCTACCTATTGACGACACTTTCAAACTGAGCTTGGGTGCCGAGCTGCACCACAGTCCGTGATGTCCGGTGCTGCTTATTTGTCACACTGTGTCACTCACCCTGCCCTTACCTAACCTACAAGATAATGAGTAATTCAGTTAGACACTTAGGCTACTTTCCATAGTCAAATACCAGATTGGTGTGTAAATAAAATGTGGCTTGAAGTTGTGGTAGTATGAGCTATGGGATTATTTACTATGGTGATCCCATTGCAAGTCTTTCAAATCATTTGCCTCTTCCAGCTCTTGTCTGTGAATATTCTCTGTCCTCTGGCATGCCATTTATGCATAACAAGAGAAGGGGTCACACTGCCTTGACTAAAAGTTGTGTTGTTTAGCTCACTCATCT
Organism: Arctocebus calabarensis; assembly: GCA_963573935.1. Taxonomy (NCBI): domain Eukaryota; kingdom Metazoa; phylum Chordata; class Mammalia; order Primates; family Lorisidae; genus Arctocebus; species Arctocebus calabarensis. Next base: position 16,122 of record CAUYON010047670.1, read on the forward strand.
GGACACACACTCATAGGAAGAGTCAAGCTTGCCCTGAGCTTTGCCCAGTTGTCCCTGTCCCCTCCAACTGCTGTCCAGCCACTTACCCTGACCCATTTGCTTAAGGAACCGGCCAAGAAAGAGCAGAAATCTCCTTTGTTTATCTTTCATTTGTCCATTAGATATAAGCTACAGAGCTACTGGTTGTAAAGTACTGAGCTTCACAGTGAGGATCACAAAGAAATGTGTCATCTGCTTCTTCTGCTGAGAACATCGCCTCTTTTCACCCACTCTTGGCCCTCCTGACTCAGTCCACTGGATCGTCTGCAGAGGGGCTTCTTGCACCTGGAAACCTCTACTGAATTATGAGAAGTGGGGAGGTTGGAATTTATCACCTTTGAAACCTCACTTCCTTTTCTAGATTCTCTTTCTTTCACACCCCCAAGCGTAACTCACATGACTGCCAAACTATCCCACCAAGCACTTCCAGCCCATCCCGTATTTCCCTGCCTGGATAACTCACAGAAGGATTTCCTTCTACCTCAGCATCCTGCTCTGCCCTCCAACACCGGAGGAAATACATTCCTTCCTTTTTTATTTTGAGGCAGAGTCTCACTCTGTTGATCAGGCTAGAGTTCTGTGGCGTTAGCCTAGCCACAGCAACTTCAGACTCCTGGGTTCACCCAATCCTCCTGTCTTAGCCTCCAGAAGAGCTGGGACTACAGTTGTATAACACCACTATGCCTGGATAATTTCTTTTTCTTTTTTTAATTTTTAAAAATTGTTTTTATTATTAAATCGTAGCTATGTACATTATTAGTGCAATCAAGGGGTACAATGTGCTGGTTTTATATACAATCTGAACTATTTTCATCAAACTTATTAACATAGCCTTCATGGCATTTTCTTAGTTATTGTATGAAGACATTTGTATTCTGCATTTAGTAAGGTTTACCTGTACCCTTCTAAGATGCACCGTAGGTGTGGCCCCACTAATCACCCTCCCTCCACCCAAACCTTACCCCTTCTCTCCCCTCCCTTGCCCCTTTCTCCATATTCTTGTGCTATAGTTGGGTTATAGCCTTCATATGAAACCTAGAAATTAGCTTCATAGTAGGGCTGAGTACATTGGATACTT